>JAPYZJ010000501.1:0-68039 GCA_030522765.1 Ophioninae sp. B BG-2022a
AATTAACAACTATGCCCTAATAACGACCTCATAAGCAAATGACCTAAAATTTTATGTTTTTTTTCGAGCTATTACTGTAGGCCATTAATTGAATTAGATGAACACAATTAAACCATCAATTAGGAGCAGTTCCTAGAACCTAAATAAAGCTAATTAGTCATTTTTTTTCGAGAAAAGGGCATTACCATTAGTTTTATACGGTTTTATCTGAGACCACCTAGGGTATTTTGGTAAAAAATAAAAATATCAAATAACAAAAAATCTGGACGTGTTAGAATTTTTTCATTATTTTTCCCATATTCAGTGTCCCAAAATTTATCGGTATCAACCATCAAATCTCGGAGATCCCTGTAGACCTGTGTAATTAGTTTCGTGTGATAAAAAAACTGTTTTCTTTTTTAAATTGATTTTTAATAGTGTAGCGAGTATTATCAACGCTCATAAATAAAGTTAGAGTGTTAACCATTTTCACACGAACTTTTACTCGATATATCGATTTGCATACCTGAAAAGATGGTCCAAGTCAATGTGCAGCCAGACGCGCACTTGGCTGCTTTTATCGATGATCCCTTGAACATGTGCGAAATATCGAGGTGACCTTGAAACACTAGGAGTTTGCGAAGTCTTATAATGACTTCGGAAGAACGTCGTAGACAACGAAAAACGAAGATTAATCACCAGCTTTTTTCGTACTTCCGGACTGATTTGACAATTACGAGTCTTCAAGTTAAATTCTATCGCAGCTTTTATTTTTATTACGATCAACTTCTTCGCTTCTGGATCACAACGTGGGCTACCGGAAACGGTCACGGAACACGTCGAACATGTAAGCACTGATTTCAAGGGCTTCTAATACACTTCTTCTCGATCCATGTCGAATTAATTTTTAACACGATTTTATTAGCTTCACTTGTAACTAACTATGTAAGAAAATCTTGGAATCTTATTACCCTCAGAAATAAAAGAGCCAATGGATGTCCACTGTGAAGAAATCGATGTCGAAATCCGAATAAATATTGATCCCTGGTGGCAACATTTCTTCAGTGTTTTTCAGTTTGTTTGGGTTTGATGGTTTAGCAAATTTTTTTTTTTTTCGTTGGGTAGTCCAAACGAGATCACGAGTCCTCGACGGGTCAAATTATAACTGGACACGCGTTGATTAATTCAGCCTGAGTTGATCTTCCCTCGTGTAATTCAACGGCTAATCGAATTATTCAAAAAGCAGGTTCAATATGAGGAAGCGTTAAGGGGACGGTGATGAGACTCTAACTTCGCGCAGGGTGGTAGGGACGACCTGGTAAAATTGCAGAATGGCGAATGATGGAAAGAGAGTGAGAGAGAGAGGGAGGAAGAAATTATGGGAGATTGAGGGGACAAAAGAAGAAGGTTTGAAATTTCTGTTTGAGTATTATTTTATGCGGACCGTGCGTAAGGAGGCAGAATGCCAACTGACTTTGCCGAGTTAAGACGTACTTAAAGATCGACCCCTGCGTTGCCCTCTCTTCATCCATCTTTCTCTCTCTCTCGCTCTCTCTGTCGATCTTCAGGCTGTAAATTTCTCCTTCCTTCCTCATCTTCTGTCTCTTCTTCGTCGTCCTCCCTGGCTTGGTAATCTTACCCCGAGTTTTCTCGTGGCCAAAAAATAGAGCATTCTAAGAGAGTAGGTGGAGATTTCTCGCTTCGCTCCACCCTCATTAGACTCTTATTGGATCACGACCGCGTATACGTGCACTCACGATGAAGAGATTATTCTCTTGAAGAGACCAATCTTCGACTATATGTTGAAGTCTCTGTCTCGGGCACGATTAGAACAAGTGTTTTATACGCGCCTATTTTATCCGCGATATTCGCGCTGGTACTTTCATTTTCGGTAGTGAAGTTCTTACTTTTTTTTTTTGAGCCTTGAATTTACTGACGAGCGATACTTCCGGTGAGGATTTTTAATACCTTTGTGTCAACCCGTACTTCCGGCTTTCGTCATATTTCTATGGCTGTATTTCTTATCTACGAGATTACTTTGAGTATCTTTTTTGAGTACTTTGTCAAGCACATTTTCCCGTTCCTATCAAAAAAATTCACCTGTCGAAAAATTAATTGCTTCGTATTTAATTGAACTACAAAATTAGTTATTGGAATTCAATAATCAACTCGTTGGATTTGATTTATTGGAATTAATGTATTTGTTGGCGATCGATGTATTGGACTGTGATGGTAAATTTTATATTTCATTCATTGGAATGCACCTACTTATTGGAAATGAACGATTAATTTATTGAATTTTATTAATTGCCACAAATCTATCCATCGGAATTTAATGAATAATTTATTAGATTTTATTAAATGAAATCAATCAATTTATTGAATTTTAATTTTTTCCGTTCCTATCATAAAAATTCACCTGTCGAAGAATTAATTGCTTCGTATTTAATTGAACTACAAAATTCGTTATTGGAATTCAATAATCAATTCGTTGGATTTTATTTATTGGAATTAATGTATTTGTTGGCGATCGATGTATTGGACAGTGATGGTAAATTTTATATTTCATTCATTGGAATGCACCTACTTATTGGAAATACCATAAACGATTAATTCATTGAATTTTATTAATTGCCACAAATCTATCCATCGGAATTTAATGACTAATTTATTAGATTTTATTAAATGGAATCAATCAATTTATTGGATTTTATTAATTGGAAAGTATCTATACGTTCGAAAATATTTATGTATTTATACAATTTTATCAAATGGTGTTAACTTATTTGTTGGAACTCAAATATTAATTTTAATTAATTTGATCAAATTTAATTAAATAGAAATCAACTTAATTACATGCAATTAATTTATTTCGATGATATTGCGACTTTTTTTCACGCAGTTTCTCTATAAATTCATGAAGAAAGTTTCTTTCGCATCGAAGTTTTGTTTTTAGTACCAAAAATTTGTTTTTTAAATTTAAACAAATGATGGTTGTTTAAATATAATGTGCAATCGGTTAGTTGGCTGTTTGACTCTCGCAGTGGAGGTTAAGTGATATTGGTGTAGAAAATGCAACTGAGGTGTAAATATCCGTTGATTTACGAACAGTTGCGAAGTTTCAGCGATTCGCGGTTTAGCGTGGCAAAAGAAAGAATGCTGGAGCGGTCGAGAGCCGAGCGTGCGAGAAATTGTTGGAGCCAGATTTATACGCTTGTTATAAACCGCCGGTTATTATACCTCGGCGTTTATAACCCTTCGTGGGACTTAGTGTCGACAGCTGACCACTCTATAAGCATAAAACTTTTACTGTGCACGCGAGGGTGACAAAAAAAAGACCAACCATGTCCGGAGAAAAGGAGGACAACGGAGTCTCGAGACGAGATTCTCGCTCGTCAAATTGGGTTTTATTACATCACGTTAAAAAGAAAAAAAGAAAAATCACAGTTGACTAAAAAAGCAACAGCTTTTGTCTTTTAATCAAGAAATGTGTAAAAAATTGAAGTATGAATAAAAACGGTAGTGAAGGGGAAACGAAATTGAATGTTCAATGTTTTTTTTTTGTAGACTCAAGCTAAATTAAGTTTCGTAACTACAGGCTTTAAAAATAGAAGAGTTTTCAGTTATTCAGAAAGCAACAAATAACTCTATTTTTAAAATTGACGGCAAAGGATGAAAGAAAGTGAAATTTTTCGAAGTTGCTTTCATCGAAGTATTTTATTACCGCACTTTGGAAATAAAAGAAAAATTCTGGTTATTTAAAAAATAGATGCTTTTTATTTGGAATTTATAATGCGAAGAAACTGGAATAGAAAATAAAAATTATAGCAATAAAAAAAGATAGATAATAAAAAGAGAAGGAATACAAATTATCTAGAAAGCAACAACGTGCTATAAGTTACAAAATTGATTTGCGAAAAAAATAGTTGATTAAAAATAAAAATAACTGTGAATTTTGAATTTGATGTGAATTTTGAATTTTGAACTGTGAACATTGAATTTTTTTCATCATTTTCGTCAATTGCAATCGAATCGATTATGATTACTCCACATTTGAAATATGACATATATGTTATATTTTTTTAGATGTAGAGTAATAACAATTAATTCTTCAAAAATCAACAAAAAAGATTTTTCTATTGCGAAACCATATTTGGTAAAAAAAAATTAATTAATTAAAGTCACACAAAGTTTATTTTCGTTGATTGTTTTGTACGATGTTTAAGTTCGAGAGATAATTTGTTCAGCAAATCGCACAACGACTGCATCACCAAATTTCTCCATTTTTTATTGTCATTTTAGTTCGCATTCTCAAATACGCTACCGCGTAAAAAAGCGAAAGGAAAGAATGTTTAACAAAAAAAAAGAGGCTTGGTCCTCAGTCTCGGCCGTGTGGCCATGGTGTTCTCGGAGCGAGACGGACGGGAACGTCGCGACGCCCTGACACGTACACGTCGCGAAGACGCCCACGGAGAATTATTAGGCGTGCCTGGTGGAGCTTTTGCTCGGCTCTGACTGTTTTGCTACTCTTTCGCACGACATGCGTAATAAGCGACCGCAGCCGTTCTGCCACGACAACTGATGATCCAGAGACACGAGCGGGAGAGAAAAAGAGAGAATGAAAAAAAAGCTGTAAAAAAGGGGTGGGTCGAGGGGTCTCTCGGGATAGTAACTTCGATCCCTGATCAAATCCTTACGATTCCACAAACACTCTTCATCATTGCTCCAGTCCCTTATCCGATGTCTTTGGGTCGAAAAAGATGCCTTTTTTGCGAAATACAGGTATAGCTAAGGTACTAAATGAATATTTAAAAATATGACAAAATTCTTGAAAATTTGAAGCACGATAATTCTTGATACAATAAAAACGCATTAATTAATTGATAATTCTAATTATTCGAGAAATTAATAAGAAAAATTCGAAATTATTATCAATTTCGAATTTTTATTATTAATTTAGTGTAAAATTGTAATGAAATATTTTTAAAACAAATTCTTTTTACATTATAATTATTATTGATTTAGCGAAAAATTCTTATCAAATATTTTTGCTATTACCTAAAGACTTATAAACATTTGAATATGACAAATTATCTAATGGAACTAAATCGTTGTAAATTCTGAAAATATTATTTCTCCAAGCTAATTCAGCAAAAGTTTAATCCAATAAACTTGAACGACGATTTTAATTTCCCTTTTTCCTTGCGCGTTGTTATTACCCCATTCGTTCCACCGTCTCCTTTCATCCGCGACTAATGTCCATCGACTTTGACGTACCGATTTCTGAAGATCGATCAACCACTCGGCAACGAAAATCTCATTTGTATGCCTCGATATTGCAAACTTCGACGACGAATTTTTGAATAGGATCGAATGAGAAATTCATCATCGGAGTTCATGGGAAAAATGCATTTTTTATCGGAACTCAGAGATAGCGAGAAGCTGCAAATAGAATGGGAGAAAATTTGAGTAAATCGCTCGTCCAGAACAGATCGATTTCGAGCGTTTCTTTTTTTTCCGTCGATTTACGAAAAAATTGAAAGCTCGATTTTTCCTCGAGTCGAGATAGATTCGTTTCATTTTTTGTGTGATGTTTTTTTTTTCAAATTTGTCGCAGCCTGTAATTTTACGGTGGAATCGAGGTTTTCTCTGGACCCGGAAGTCCCACGATGGCTATCGTAATTGTCCACTGTACCGATTCGGACACGTTTCACTCTCACGCCTCTTGTTCTCGGGCTAAAAAAAAGCTTTGGTCGAGATTCGTAATCGCTCTTCTCTGACCCGATCTTCAGGTCCATCATTCGACTCACCGGGATGCTGGGACCAAAAAAAGAAGTTTCGAAAAATGAGACCTAAAAAATTGCTAGGGAGAAAAAAAAGCACTAAATGGGGAAGGAATATGAATCGGAGTAAGCGAAGCAATTTTGGGGTACATTTGTGGGGCGCGTCAGTCGTTGCTGACTTCCACCACGCGCTTCTTTTTTTTTGCTATTCTCTGTTTTTTTTATTCTCATCCTGCAAACACGAAAAAACGATGATTCATAGGGATTTTCGTATGGTGTTTGGGTTCGACTGTTCGACTGCTCGGAAATAGAGAACAATCGACTGGGGGGTTTATCCAGTCTCGTGGGAAATTTACATTGAATTCCAAAGTTGATACGAGTTTTTAAAAATAATCTTCATTGACCCGGCAAACAATGGCGAGGGATAGCTTGGAACAACACTTCAATATTTTCCGTAGACAGTTGTGTTTGCGGAGCAATTTCTATATTTCATGAGGGGAATGAAATTCGGTGCTACCTAGTTCTTTATATACTTTTCTTTCTCGTAAATCGACTCAACCAAACCATTTATTTATTTATCGATACGTGAAAGAATAAAAATACGAGTTTAAGTTTTTTTTGGACCTTCTGAACCCTTTTTTTTGTATCGTTCAACAAACTCAATGTTTGATTTGGAATCCTATATGTCTCAAATAAAAACTTAAAATATTGGAACATAGTTTGTGGAAAAAAAACTGAAAATTGCGATTAAGATTTGGACGAAGTTTGTGGATTGTTACTGTTTTTCGTGTACGATATTTTACCCGAAAATCATGTATGAAGAAAAATAATTTATCATGTTTTAGACGAAAATAATTTATCATATTTTAGACGAGAATAAATTATGACATTTTAAACAAAAAACGTGTAAAATAATTTTCAAAAATCCTGCGAAATAATTGATCATACTTTAACCAAAAATTATGTACCATTTTAGAGAAAAATTATGTACGATATTTCAAACAATAATCATTTATGATATAAATAAAAATTGATCGTGAAATTTATTTTCGACGCGTAAAAAAATACAACAATAATCATTTATGATATAAATAAAAATTGATCGTGAAATTTATTTTCGACGCGTAAAAAAATACGATATAAATTTTTGAAAACCCCAAACGTCTCACCCAAAACCCCCCATACCAGATTATAATTTGATAAAAACATATAAAAGCGTAATTAAAAATTCAGACAAGCAAAATCGCACGTGATAATTATTTTTCGTGTACGACATTTATAACCAAAAATCATGAAGGCTATATTTTTGTATTCGTTGCGTAAAACAAGAGTACGAATATTGGCAAATGGTACATCGTGAGAACGTCAGTTTTGGGGAACGTAGTAAATTTCGTACCCTTGTTGACGAGGCAGGGGATGAAAGGAACGTGCGCGAGAAGCCCTCGGTGGTACCTTCGCCCTCTTCAATCTCATCCCTTGATCATCGTGGCGAAAGGTCTCGTCGCGCTTCTGTGGTTACCTTTGGTCAGTGGCCAATGTTTCGTGACAGGATAAGGGTACGGTTCTTTCTTTTTTCATGCACATCTCGACCACCGCAGATGCAAGATTTCGCGAGGGGGGTCCCTCGCTGAATTTCAAGATGAAAATTCAAGCGTGACTCGGCGTTTTTACCTGAACCATTTTTTCCCTCAATTTTTTGTGAAGCTTCTTCACCTAATTAAGTCGAAAAAAATCCACTTTCTCCCTGTCACCACGGGGAGAAAGTTGGATGAAAGAAGTGCTCAAAGAAATACGGATTTTCGATCCAACCAAATGCGTTAAAAGATAACGACAAAAAAAAAATAGAGAAAACGGTCAACGAAATTTCAGGGGCAAGCAGGACAAAAAAAAATGTCAAAAAATCCAGATCAATCTGGAAAAACGTTGGGCGAGCATTTTTTCCTTTATATCCCAAAAACCACCCAATTGTTTGCCAAAAAATAGCTCGTGGCCAGATGTTTTTTTTCTTCGTGGTCGAAACTCCGCTACGATTAATCTTGAAGCGCGAGCCACGTTTTCTTTTTTTGTCGATTTCGGGCGTATCCACGAAGCATTTGTTGCGACGACAACGCGCGATCCTCTCGTTGCATCACGATGTTTAATGATCTGTTTTGGAAGGTCCATCAGAAAATCATTTATAAGCCATACTGGTCAGTTCATCGAGGAAAACCCACATAAACGAGAGTCAAATGACACACCGTCGTGTCATCGGACGATAGGCCATTCGAAAATGTAAAAAAAAAGGAAAATCTCGTATCCGCCTGGATGGAGTTTCTCGTTTGGTCCGGCGGTTTTTCACCATCGTTACAAACTTTGGACCCTTGTATTCCCCTCGAATTCTGGCTCTTCTCTCCCTATTATTTATCAAGGGTGATCCACCACACCCCGAAGTGTCACCCCCTCCCCTCTCTCTTCGAAAACTGACGGGGTACCAGCAGAAATTACGATCACACTCGAGCCAAAGTGTAAACGTAAAAAAAAAAAACCTAGAGCTCGGTTTCCGGACACCGAAGCTTTCGCTTACTCGTCGTTACTTTCGCGACGCGTCGGTGACTGGCATTTTTTTCCCTAACGCCCCAACACGGGCGGAACCTTCGAGCGACCAACGGAGGGTGGATTGTTGACGCCAAATGGCGTAAAATCATTTCTCAATCACTTCACTTTCTCTTTTTTTTTTTGCCTTGGACTTCCTCGCCACAAAGCGTGCGGAGAATCGATTAAAAAAAAAGCTTTACCGCTTTTTTTGCACCCGAAAAGACTTCAGCCATATGTGCAATGCAAATAGTCACCCTCTGACAAACCTCACGAAAAATCGGACGAAAATCAATATAACAGTAATAAATAATAATAGCAGTAGAAAAATGCAACCACAATGATGAAAGTATGAAAGTAGGTACGTCAGGTTTCGTTGGTTGGATAGTTTTATTGGCTTTCTCACAGTTCTCGTTTGCGCGATTATCGATGCAATTCGTAGCTCGGGGTCAAGCATGATAAATTCTTCAGTTGTTCAAAAATTTCGATGAAATCGGAATTAACGTTCCGTGACGGTGTCGAAAAATGTCCTTTTTACAATGTCCCGGGATAGGTCGCTGTCCATCCTCCGAAGGATTCCATCATCTTCATCCTTTTTTCTCTCACCCCCTCCCCTCCCTGCCACCTCTTCCATTCCGCTACGAAAACTGACCGGAAACCCTCAGGAAGTTTGAAATACCGTCGGTCACCGCACATCGCGGTGACCAAAACCGCAGATGCTTTAAGGGCTGCATCACTAGCCGGTCGCAAGCGTGACGCCATCGAATTAGGAATGGAGAAAAAGAGCGGTTGATGTGTGGCGCCCGGTCTCGTGCTTTCTCCCGTTTTCGTCCCGGTCACCCAGGGGGCAATTTCACTCGCGTCTTTTTGGGGCGAGTTTGCTTCGCGATAATCGTCAACAATGAAAACGAAGCCGAAATACTGGCCGAGAGTTTCGACGGTGAACCGGGTCCGCTGAAACGGGAATGGGAATTAGGCTGTGCGCGACTAATTCCTGATAGATACTCCATCGTGTCTGCTTTCATCGGGAAGAAAAGAGAGAAAGAGGGAGAGTGCGAGAGGAAACGAAGAAACGTCGAATGAAAGGAGGGAACGTGTGTTTGGGTTGGAGCGTTGGACGAATCAGGAGGCAAGCATTGGAAACGGAAGAAATCGGTACGAAGAGATGTAAAGAGAAGCAAGAGGGATAGAAAAAGCTAGGATTGAAGAAGTGGTCCAGTTTTATGGTGACTTTTACGACCTCGAGCTAAATCGACAATAAAGGAGTGAGACTCCTTGGGATAAAAACGAAAGCTTGTACAATGGATAAGTAACACATTTAAGACGAATTATTGGCGAGCCGGAATTTTCGTGTCAGGAGGAAAAAAAAAGAAGAAAAAAAATTCAATGATTTTACGGAAGAAACTTTACGGTTGGACAGTTACGCGTATTGAGATATCTAATGTACAAAAAAAACTGGACTTTGAAGACTAGATGTATAAAGAGATCGCACGAAAATTTTTTTTTTTTTGGTTCGAACTTTTTCCCACTTTCCCGGGGACACGTTCTCGCACCCACTTTTTCATCCCTCGGCCCTTTATCTTCGCTTTTACGCTCGTTCGGTCAATTACAGAAGCCATGTGTCATCCCCGTCAATTAGTGCTTCTCTCGCGGAGAAAGTTAAGCTCTCTCTCTCTCTTTCTCTTTCTTACTTTCTCGTCTCTCGGTTACACTTCCTCCGCTCTCCCCCTCTTTTTCCTATGTCTATAATTTCTCGAGCTCGACACTCTGACGAGAATGACGGACTGCGGATAATTTTACGCATCCCCTGGGAAAGCGAGAACTCTCGACACTTCTGTCGACTGTCTTGTATACCAGCGAGAATTATTGTACAGCGGTGCTGGAATCATCGACCCCACGCAAACCGAGCTTCCCACATTAATTTTCTTTTCACTGGTTTCTTCATTTTTGCACATTTTTAAATATAAATAAATAAATAAATAAATAAATAAATAAATAAATATATATATATATATATATATACATTTTAATATGAAACATATTTTCACCGTTATATATTTATAACGATCATATTTCGTTTCTTTTTTCTCCGTCCATTAATGAAATCTTGAAAAGCGATTTTTACAAACACAAAAAAAAGATTCGTTTCGTTTTTTTTCTAGTCGGAATGCACATCGAAATTCTCTGATCTTACAAAAAATGAAACATTCCGGACCAACGAAAATTCATGTAGCATTTTCGTTACGGAGTTATTTTTCGATAATGCGTAATACACGAAATAAGATTTTTCTTCTCGCAATACGTTATGTGTGAATTTGTGAGTTTCGTACTTTAAGCATTATTTTGTCATGCATGATAAGAAATTTTAGAAATCTTTTCGTGAAACGTGATTTTATGACATTCCAATTTTTTTCCAGAATATTTCCAATTTAACGAATCATTTTCGAATGTCCCGATTTTTGAAGGGAACATTTCGATTGTTTTTGAAAATATCTTATTTTTTCGAGAATCTTCGGATTTTTTTGAGCATATTCCGAAAATTCCAAGTAATTTAAAAATGTTCCAAGTTGAAAACCGGAAGGTACCGTTACGTATTAGTAGGGGAACTTCCGGTGAAAAAAAATCGAAAAAAAAATTCTTCGAGATTTGGCACGAAAGCCCGAGGCGAATAAGGAACACGCGATTTCCGCAAGCGTGTTTCTTTCGTAATATTTAAAAGCCACTTTGTGGTCTGAGACTGCATTTTTGTCCTTTCACTCGTAAAGGCGGCAAAAGATTGTATACGGAAGTGAAACCGTGTTTTTCGTGGTCGTAGGGTACGTGTCACGTGGTGGTGGAAGTGCATTACTATAATACGACGTAAAACGTTATCCGCAGTCGTCACATCGGGAATTACCATGCGACGGAGAGAAAGAGGCGAGGAGGCACGAAATTAAAGGAGAAAAGGGAAGGTAGTATGAAAAAGAAGTCGAAACACGCGTGTTCGGTTAGTCAGCTGGCAAAAGGCGTAACCGCGTCGGCACTTTCCGTCCTGCTGCTGTCTATCCGCTTGCACTCTTGCAACCGTAAAAACGACCAACATGCGCATAATTTTACGCTCTCCACTCACGTAGAACTCGCAGCGTATACATATATTTATATATAAACACAGACTCGACTAAAAGCGTTGGACACCCTGTACATTTTCCATTTGGACTTAACGTCGAGTATCTAGGTGAAAAAAACATTGTAAACCAATTCTACAAACGATTTTTTGAAAAGGACAGCATCCCCTTTATTTTCCTTTTTTATTCTAATTTTTTCGATTTTTTTGGTAGCTTCTACGTCATTTCGAAAATTCTGGGATTTCCATAATTTTCGTGTTTTGCTAAAATGCGAAATATTTGTAATTGTGGTTGAAAAAATTCTGGAATGTGAGAAAGATATTCAGAAATAATATTTTCAAAAAATTGAAGAAAATATCGAAAAAATATTAAAAAATAATATTGAGAAAAGTATTGAAGAAATAGTGAATAAAAGTATTGAAAAAGATATAGAAAACAAATAGGAAAATGATATATTTGAAATAAAAATTGAAAAAATATACTTAAAAAATGTCTAAATATTCTTAAAAAAATGTTACGTAATTTTATTAATGGAAAACGTGACGTGATTCTTCGCCAAGGAATATTTCGTAAATTTCCATAACCACGAGCTATTTTATTTGAGCATTTAAAACTGTATAGATTTTATATAAATTGTAATAAAATTTTATGTACAGTTGACTCCCAAGGACAAAAGGGATTTTCCCAGTTATGGAATAGCCCATATAAATTCATTGATACATACAAGCACCCCATCCTGACTGGTGGCATATGAAAACAGTCTGGCACGTACGAGAATAGGTAAGAAACGCTTCGCCACCCTCGACGCGTCGTCTTTATCGCCAAGATGATCAATCTGTTAAGAACGATACGGGCGTCTAATCGAGTCGAGCGGGAAAATAATTTATGCCCTCCTTGCGTCGAAGTCCATGTACATGAGATCGTTATATAATTGACCACTCGTGTATTCCATTTGTCTAACGTGAAAATAATAACGAGATAAGATCGACGTGTGTCTATAAGTCCGAGACTATTTTCCGGAGCGTCAAAAAAAATGCCAAACGAACTTTTGACTTTGAAATAACAATGATAATTCCAGCTTAAGAAATTGTGTACTAAAACGGCGTCAGGTTCAAAAATGGAAACAAGGAAACTCAGAGCAAAATAATAAAACTAAGAATATTAAAAAACAAAAATGTTTTGAACAAGAGTGAAGTGGTAAATAAAGCTTATATTTATAACACTAGTCACAAAAATTAAAGGATACGGAAAAATCTTGAATTTTGTGTTGCTTTAAAAAAATCTGTATTTTGGGAAAAATAGTCGTAGAGCAAAAACAAAAAAGGGAATCAAAGGTTCAACTCTCTAGATTTTAGATCCGAGGTTAAACATTTTCATAATGGATTATCGAAATCGATTTAGCGAAATCTTAAAAAAAATAATTCGAAAAAAATCCAAAAGACCCCGAAATTTGATTTTTTCCGAGCGTGGAAAACAATATTGATTTTCCCACTAAAAAATAAAATGTCGATGAATAAAAATAAACCGATATTAACAAATTACGAAAACATAATTCAATATAAAATATTTTATTTAATATCACGCACACCAGGCTCAAAAAACGAAAGGACACGAAAACCAAACGACAATAAAATACCGAAAATTTGTATTCTCAGTATTTTATAATCATAGATGCATATGGGTACGAATTTTCCTTCATACCCCACGAAATTTATAGTGTATAATTTAATTTTTTTTTTTAATGTTCGTTCGAAAAGAAAAATGAATATCGAGTCGGGGGCGGTCGATTTTATTTACAACCCTTCGATTTGTCACGGTTCGTTCTCTTTCGACGAATTTTCGAGCGAGATATAATTACAACGGAGCCTTATGGGGACCTCCCGCAGCGATCGTTGACTTTTCATTTTTTTTTTCTTCTGATCATCCATTATAAAATAATAACGGCAATAATGCTTATTCCACGTGGGCGTACGCCGGTAAATTCAGTAGCGAGGTAATACCAGCGTGCAGCATTGAACGCAGCGTTGCAACGGTGCAGCGGATCTGACGTTATTGGCTCGAGCTTCGTGGGGTCTCCCTTTTTCTCCCTCGCTCTCATTTATTTCTCCCTTACGTTTTGACGACTATCCCGTTCTTGCACGAGCGTCCGGTGTGGGCACATACGCTCTGCCTCCGCAGGGGTGAGAAATTAGACTACTTGTATATGTATATGCGTCGCCCTCGTTAACAGAGCGTGACTCCTCGTTACGATCCCTCGGACTTGCTCCACGGTTGATGTATACGCGTACACATGTCTGGGTCTATATTTCAGGGTGTCGCGAAGAAAACCCCTTAAAAAAACGTAGCCTCGTGTTTCCTGTTCCTTTACAATGGACGGTATATATCAAATCTGCTATTTTGATTTTTGCAACTTGTAGATTTTTTCGAAAAGAAAAAAAAATAATGAAAAAAAAGATACCTATATATTAAAAATTCGTAACTGTTCTTTTTTTTTTTGAGAGTCGGTGCATTTCGGGAATTTTAATTGCAAATGGAAAAAACACAAAAGCAAAAAAGAATTTTTCGTTCAATTTGTTGAATGTTCCCAGTTGGTTTGTGAAATAATGAAAGATTTGTTTAACCGACTAATTAACCAATCATTGTTGGAAATTTCAGTACATATATATAGTGAGATTTTGGCGAATTGTTGGTTATTATAAGATTATCTGAAAGTATTTATTTAATAGAATAATTGGGAATGTTTTTTATGATTTTTTGGTTTGGCTAATTATTGGTTATTATAAGATTATCTGAAGGTATTTATTTAATGGAATAATTGAGAATGTATTTTTTATGGTTTTTTATGATTGGAACAGATGAATTATCACTGATGAAATCACGATCAAACGCACTCCAATATTGTCGAATTTAACTTCGATTATTACCAAAAGTGTGAAAATACATATTTACAAGTAATTTATTTATTCTCCCATTTTCAACGAACGTTTTCACCGGTTTTACTGTTTTTTTTTTGGTCGAGCTTTTTAATCCATCGAAAAATGAAATTCAATACCTAAATTTCATTTTTTTTACAAATTTTCGATTGCTCTGACTGTCCAATGCCCGATAAAAAAGCGATTTACTGCAATAGCACAATAGCTTAAAAATATTATGAATAATTTATTTATTGTTGAAAAAAATTAGCATTGACAAAAACCCACGACTGAACGAAGAAAAAAAAACAAAAATCACGAGCCCCATCGGTTATCAACTATCGGTGTGAAATCATTAACATTGTCGGAATTAAAGTCGAGCAAGCTTTGGACACGGGAATAAAATGAGTGTATGGTTGGTGCCCTGTACGATACACTCGTTATTCAATATCGTCCGAGTCAACTCTCGACAGAAGCGCAGCGCTCGCGTTGCAGTACGCTGGTCGTTACGAATAATTTCGCATTCATGCCTTTCCACGGGGTCCATTTGTAATGTACGTCAAGGGGGTTGTGCCGGTGCCTGCTGTGGTCACCCCCGACCCCTCTGACGACCTACGTTCCCGTGCAGTCGCGATAAATTAATTTTCAAGCAGCCGAGCTACCCGGTCAAATGTCCGACCTGACCTGGCAGCGAATATTAGGGATTTAAGAGTAAATTTTATTATTTTACTTACCTTATAATCATTTGATTAATTATTACCAGAATATCATTTAATTTATTATTTTTTTATAATCATTCAATTGTTTCTGGATTATCATTTCGTTAATTATTTCTCGATTATGAATTATTATTTAATTAATAGTTTCCCGATTTTTGATTATTATTTGATCAATTATTGATCGATTATCGATTATTATTTGATCATTTATTGTTCAATTATCGATTATTATTTAATCAATTATTGATCGATTATAGATTATCATTTGATTAATGATTACTCGATTATCGATTATTATTTGATTACTAATTACGGGATTATCGATTATTATTTGATGAATTATTTCTTGTCATGATCTATTATCATTAAGGTAGTATCCAGTAATATCTTAATTACTAAATAGATTTTATTTAATTATTAAATAAAAACGAACGATTGATTAAAAAATTCATTTACTTTACAACTTATTTATTGAATTATTCAATTTAATTCAAACCGTGAAGTTTTTTTTTCTAGAATTTGTCGAATTATAATTCTTTTTTAATTTTTTAACATGTTGTGATTATTCCAAAAGTTTTCGTTTGTAAATCGATCTGTTTTACGAGCTTAAAATTTGCAACCCTCTTTATTTTACCATGACAATGACTTCGATGACGTTACGGTAATAATATCACGTTGTACCGAACGTGCGTACTCGCCTGGTCGATTGAAGGCTAATTAACAAACCCTCGACTCGTGAAGGGTGCGGGCGACAAACCGAGAGGGTCGAAGAAAGGGCCACGCGACCTTTCGAACCCAACGCGATCATCTCGACATACGGAGACTCGTGCCATTGTAAAAATAAAACGAACGGGAAAATAAAAAAAAAAAACATATTTTCCGTTCTGTATTACATTTTGTGAAATTTTGTCAAATCATTCGATTTAATAATCCGGTCGTGAGTTTCATCGATCAAGCATCATTTTGAGGACGTCATTATTGGTCGACCTCTGTTGTATCATCAGCAACGATGTTTGGCCACTTTCGTCGTTGATGAAGTCCTACCAGTCATGGCTTTGCTTCGGCGAACACACAGAAGGAGAGTCTATCAAAATTTACAATGGGGAAAATTCGCGTTCGCTTCTATGGGGTGTCCTGATAGTTCGACGGTGACTGGACTCTTTTGGATGTTTCTTTTTTCGTTTTTTTTTTTTTCGGGTCAGCGAATACGAAAGATCCTCTTCGCCCAAAGGGACACACGTCCTAGCTCTATTCATTCGTGGATCCACAGCTGAGTTACGTTTTCATCGAAACCACACAACGTTCTGGAAAAGTTCGCCAATAAAAAAAAAAATCCCATACTTCACCTTTTCATCGTCAGACCGACGACAAAAAATCGGGATCAAGCTCCATTGAGAAAATTGAAGAATTGTGGGATCCAACCTTTTTCGGAGTTACGAAGATTGAATGATTGTGCAATTTTTTAATATTTTTTTTATCACTCGTGAAATTTCGGAGACTTTGGCCTTTTTGGGTTTTGTCGATTTGTTATAGATGCTACGAAATTTTGAAGATTGTTTGACAGCTTTAAAAAAATTATACTGGTATTCGAATTTAAGATTTAGAGGATTATGGACATTTTTTGAGAGTTTTGGCAGAAGTAGATATTCATTTGCAAGAAACTTTCATCACGCTTTTTAAAAAATTATAGTGATTTTCGAATCGCGTTTTAAATAAAAAAAAATAAATTCTCGTGAAAAATTTAGGAGCTAGTGATATTTATTTGCGAGAAACTTTGATCACACTTTTTTTGAAAATTGTACTGGTTTTCGATTCACGATTTAGAAAAATTAAAACAAAATTATCGTAAGAAATATGGAAGCCAGTAATATTTATTTGCGAGAAACTTTGATCACACTTTTTTTAAAAATTATACTGGTCCTCGAATCACGATTTAAAAAATTCAAAAAAAAAATTCTCGTGAGAAATATAGAAGCCAGTAATATTGGAATAAAAAAAAAATTGACAGAATTTTTTTTTAAATGATACTGTCCTTTGGAAAATTTTCCAAAGTCCGTTTAGCCAGTAAAATTTATGAACAGCGATAAACAGATGCCCAACGAGTTTTCCACGACTTTCGTCGGGTTCAGTCAAGAATCATCAAAGTTTAGTAAATTCATTTTTTCCGGTAAATCGTAAATTTCAATCAGCCCTGACGAGTGGTGACGAGTAGTTGCGATTATTCGACACTTCGCGCCGTTCATTCCTCTGTTCATTCCACCAACAAAAAAAAAGCAATTTCCAGCATCCAAGAGAAAAAAAAGTGTGCGTTCATCCCTTCCATAAATTCCAATTACACCAGTGTCGGCGAGGTAAAAAAAAACGAAGGCAAACATTGAGCTTCTTGACCTTTCTCGTAATTATCCAGCGATTTACTGGTTTTCACGGGTGTCCCGGCAGGTCGAGGATCGAAGCAACTTGGAAGCCCTTCTGCTCGTCCGTCTCGATTCTCGAAGTTCCGCCCTTTCGTTTCGCAGGTGGAAAGGGAAAGGAGGGAAAGAGGTTGTGCGAAGGTCTCGCTCAAGCGCACACTTCTTCCGCTCGACTATTCCCACAAGATATTGCCCCGATGTCCAAACAGGGGTTGGTCCAGGTGTCCCCTGAAGTCGTCGCGCGCGCACGAGCAAAGAGGGCGCTGGCGAGAGAGACGGAAAGAAATTATCGCGAGCGAAGAAAAGAGAGAGTAAAGTGAGTCGTGAACTTGAGAGGATTCGAGTGTATCAAAAAAGAGAAATAGAAATAAGCTAAGATAAGCATAATCATCTGGAACGATTCCCAAATTGGTATAATAATACGATTTCAACTACACTATCATTAAGAATAAAATATTACGATATAAAATTAAAAAAACTATATAATACAAAAGATGATAAAATATAAGGAAAATATGCAGTTAAGAAAAACAAAGTAATAAAGAACGAAATGACGTTCGTTTCAAAAATATAACTAAATATTTCGAATGTATACAACTATGTAAAAAAAAATTCTAGGTATACTTTAGTTCTAATTATTCTAGTTATACTTTAAATTTGCTTAGTATTAATGATAATAACAATAATATTAAGAACTAAGTAAAAAAATAAAATAAAAGTAAATGAATTCTAAAAAAAATTTAATTTAATTTAATTATTAATAAAAATAAAATAACATTATTGTAAAAAATAAAAAGGGTACAATTTTTATTTTTTTAAATAAATTTAATCATTAATAATAATACTTAATGACATTTATTATTATTATTATATATACACATCAATATATGTAGTCGAGTTTTATTTATATGACTTTTTGCACAAGTCTTTTAAAAACCATGTATTATTATTATTATTAAGAATAATAATAATAATAATAATGCATTAAATCTAAGCTTGATTTATAATAGTACGAAGCAAGTTTTCACCAGGCGCTTGTCCAAGAAGTACGCGAGACAGGGTTCGCTCAAAACGCCATTGGCTTCCACAGAGAGAGAGAGAGAGAGAGAGAGAGAGAGAACGGACTAGTCCTTGCCGAATTCAATGCAAGCGGCAATAATACGATACAACCGCGATGAATGCCCAAAAGACGACCCCGACGACAATGAGAGACTTGATTTGAGAATGCGAGCTCATTATCGAGCCTGCGGGTTCACCCCGTCGGGTTTCTTCGCTGAGCTTGCTTCTTTCCCCAGGTGAAAAGATGGCCGGACCACCCGTCGAGTTACCGGATCACTTTCCCGACCACATTTCACTCATTTCAAGCACCAACACATACGCGAACGCTGACTCGTTTTCCCTCGAGAGTATTCGAAGTTCACGATCCTACTCTTTACCTATCTCTCGCTTGTAGTCGACTTCGATCCTCCACAGCAGCAGTCGGGGGTGGCTTTTCCGAAATTCTGAAATTTCGAAAGCTACAGCACCCCCGAAGAACCCTGTGGGGTTACCGAGTCGTAAATTTGGATTTTTATTGGCGAACCACTCCAACTATTATTGTCTCGGTAACGAGAGTCTTGTTACCATCGAAGATGTACAGCGAAGAATTGTCGTCTCCTCAACGGGTACGTCCAATGTACGGTAATGCGTTGGGGAAAACTTATGGCTTTTATTTATATCCGGTACACGCGAAGGCATCTTTTAACATGCGATTTTCCCCCATCTTTCTCTCTTTCTCTCTCTCTCTCTCTCTCTTTTTATTCTTTGCTTCGTTTCGTAATCTCCCTCCCCTAAAAGGGATTAGAGCCTCACCTTGGATAATTGTAGGGTAAAATTCGTTTTCCTTCGTGTTTACACGTTTTTGCTTCCTTTTGAGCTATTGTCGTATTCGAAAGCTTACGTGCCCAGGAGGCTATCCGAAATTACAATCCGGGGAAACTCCGTATTGACGAGCCGGACGGTTGTGAACGTTTGGAATAATTTTGATTTTTTGGGGGTTTTTAAAACTCTGATTTTTTGGGTTTTCTTAAAACCCTGATTTTTGTGGTTTTCGTAAAACCCTGATTTTTGGGTGTTTCTAAAACCCTGATTTTTTTATGTTTCTAAAACTCTGTTTTTTGGGGTGTTTCTGAAACCCTAATTTTTTTGGTGTTTCTAAAACCCTAATTTTTCGGGATTTTTCCAATAACCAGATTTTTTCATTATTGCAAAAACCTTGGATTTTTCGTATTGTCGTATTTGAAAGCTTGCGTTCGCAGAAATCCACCAAAAATGACAATCCGAGTAATCTTCGTATTGAAGAGCCGGACGCTTGTGAACGTTTGAACAACAATTTTTATTTTTGGCGTGTTTATAAAACTCGAATTTTTGGGGTTTTTCCAATGTCCTGATTTTTTAATTATTTTATAAACATTGAGTTTTCGGTTATTTCTAAAACCTTGATTTTTTTGGTTATTCACGAAACCCTGATTTTTTGAGTATTTCCAAAATTCTGATTTTTTGAGGATTTCGAAAGTTCTGATTTTTGGGTTACTTTGGGTTACTGGGATGACCGTATCAGGATTCAATATTCGAGAAAGCCCTGTCCAAATATTTGGTAATTTCGAGTTGGATCGAGGTTGATATTTTCCATCAGGACCACCCTCCTTCTCGTATTTACGTTTCAGGTGTTGTGGGCGGAGTTTATTTGCAGCATCTGGAGTCAGAAATTTCACATTTAGCCCAGGACTTGTTCGCGTTGGAAGTTTCTCCGTGTTTCACACGCTTCCCTTAACGGCAGGCCCGAGTACATTAGTCGGTGCGATTCTTCGTTGGATTGTTCATCAGGGTATCCCACTGTCCAGCCAGGTTTAAACGGTTCCCTAATACCTGTCAAACTTTTGGTCTTTCAGTGACGGAAGTGAAAGATTCACGGGCCACCCTCGGCTCGGTTTCTTAGGCCTCCCGTGGTCACGAATTTACGAGCTGTCCTTGACGATCGGGGGTGGTTTCTTCCTCGCTGGACGCTAAAGGAAATTAACATTGGCTTTTATGAATCGGAGATAAATTAGCGCACGACATGAAAAATCTCGACATAAAGCCAACTGCGTTCGCTTAGAAAGGCGATCCAAAAGGAATGGAGGGAAATTCGCAACGTGGTCGCGATAGTGAGTGAATTAGCCTTGATTTACGAATCCGCTTCATGATGAATCCACTTTTAAGCCCAACGGAAAATTCAGTTATGATGGACCGAGGACACCCATCAGATTTCTATCAGATCGTAATTCCAACTATGAGAATCCAATTGGATTCCTAGGACAGATTTCTGTCCCAGATTCTCCAAAACAATGTCGAAATCTTTCAGGATTCAAATTGGGTTCAGACATTGGAGTCCGTAGGTGAAGATTGACCAGTGAACCATTAGATTCCTATCAGATCGTAATTCCAACTATGAGAATCCAATTGGATTCCTAGGACAGATTTCTGTCTCAGATTCTCCAAAACAATGTCGAAATCTTTCAGGATTCATATTGAGTCCATACATTGAAGTCCAATGATGACAATGGACCGGTGACCCATCAGATTCCTATCAGATCGTAATTCCAACTATAAGAATCCATTTGAACTGCTAGGACCGATTTCTGTCCCAGATTCTCCAAAACAATGTCGAAATCTTTCAGGATTCAAATTGGGTTCAGACATTGGAGTCCATAGGTGAAGATTGACCGGTGACCCATCAGATTCCTAACAGATCGTAATTCCAACTATGAGAATCCAATTGGACTCCTAGGACAGATTTCTGTCCCAGATTCTCCAAAACAATATCGAAATCTTTCAGGATTCAAATTGAGTTGGCAAATTGGATTCCAATGATGAAATCGTAAACAGGATTTAATTGAGACGTGAATTTCTGTGCGTGAATTGAAAAATCCCTAGGTGTCTTTTTCGCGGTTGGCCACACGCGATACACATTTTTAAACTTCGAGTCCCTCCTCCGACACACGTCACGCGGGGGCACGTGCGGTTTCTTGAGGGGCTGAAAAAAAAAATCAGCTGCGCGCAGAACCCTTCTTTTTTCCTCGAAATTAGGGTCCGCGTAGGGCGTTCTCCTCGCTCGTAATCCTAACTAAAATATACCCAAGTTAAGTACGAGGGCAAAGGTTCCAACGAATGAACGAAACGAGTTCGTATGTATGCGACACGCACGCGAATACTTACACGTAGAAACCCCTGATTTAATCTCCATAATGGAAATTTTACCCTCCAATGGTAATAGGGGGAGTTAATATTGTGGACGTTCTTTGTCGAGTACCAGGATTAAATGAACGGTTCTTATTACGTACACTATGGCCTGACCATTGTTGAACTCGCACCCACGACCCCGCACGGTTTTTTCGCCTCCTCGTCGGATCGAACTTCCGGTCAAACTCGTGGTAACACTCGCGGTTCATTAATCATACCCCGACTGATTACCATCGACAAATTGACCACTCCGACGGTTTTGAACTCAACAGTCGAATCCCCCGAGCGAAACGGTCCCGAATTGAGATTTTCATCGTTATCTTTAGCTCGCATCCTACCAAAAAGATAAGAAAAGAAAAATGGTCTTGTAAACGTCTTGAAGACTGTCATCCAACGTGAAGACGAAAAGCATTCATTTTCCGATCTTTTTTCACCAAAATCATCAGACGTTGGACATTTTTGGTTTTTGTTGTTTCAAAAAAAAATTAGTTCATACAAGTAGTAAAACAAGTAGTAGACAATAAAAACAAATAGTTTAAAACAAGAACTTTTGTAGTTTTTTAAAACAAACAAAATGCTTTTGCATGACGATAAAACAAAGATAAATAAACCTAAACATTCTTCAGCAGTTCTCGTTTTTTCTATGTTTGGGTTCGTTTGGGTTTAACTCAGATTTCACCCTTCCAGCTACATTAACAATTTTTTTTATTCCTTTAGAAACAAAAAAAATCGTATGAAATTGTACTTTAAGAAAAATCGATGAAAAAAAAATTGATTTTTCGAGTCGTCAAAATGGAGAGGCTTGAAGGACATAAATAAGGGAGGCGCGTTCAGTCGCGGTCGTAAAACTGATAGAGATCACATTCGACAATTGTGGGTCGATTTCACAGCGTGAGATCGAAGCGAGAGGATCGCTCTTCGAAAAAGGGTGAAACGCTCACGCGCCAAAGGGGTAAGATCGGATGAAGGGATGGACTATCGTAAGCGATGTACTCGGTGTTTGGAAACAAACGAAGATCTCGATCGTTTCATCCGAATGGGGGTCGAAGGTCGAATCGGAGGTCGGAGGTCGGAGGTCGAATTTGTACCTGGACGTCGTTTCAACGAGTATGTTTTTGGCGAAGGACATTCTTGTCTACAAATGCAATCTTTCTTCAATCTACTTTCAACCTCGTCGACCTTTTGTTCAGCCGGAAGAAAAAAAAGATTAATTAGACTCGGGAAAAAAAACGGAAATCCGGGACGGTTTGGCTAGCTCTCGAATTATTTTGGAAAAGGGTTTCTCGTTCTCCGCTTTTTTTGGACATCGAAACTGTTTCGAGTGGTTTTTGATACGAATTTTTTTTGGCAAAAATTTTGGATTTTTCTTTGAAACACACAATTGAAATCGCGAAGATACAAAAATGACTGAAAGTTCTCGTTTATCATTTTTTCACACTTTTTGACAAAGTGTGAACGAGGGATGCAACCCTTGCGTTTGTCGATTTTTTCACGAATAGATTGATCCTTCATCTTCAAAATGGGACTTCAACGATGTCGTTATCTTCATTTTTCCAGAAGTTAGGATTTTTCAAAGTAAGACGTGATTTATGTGTACTTTCGGACAGTTAAAAGGTTAAATAATTTTTCAATATTCGATATTTCGAGAAACAGTCCTAAATACTGCTTAAAAATAATTGTATCCGTTTAAAAAGAGTTTTATTTGAGTTTCTATTTAAAATCCTAAATTCAGCTTGAAAAGAGATGAAATTCTGGTTGATTGAGTCTAGAATGAACTTCTCTCGATGACGACATCTTTCCCTCTTTTTTCCTCGTCTTTCTCTTATTATTTTCTGCGTTCCATTTTCCTCTCTCTCTCATAGAATTTTCTCTACCCTTTTTTCCCTCGCGGGAAGAAACGTCAAATAAATTGAAGGGTGTGAAATCGAGATCGTTGCGATGACGAGGCCACTTTTGAAAATCGATCGAACGAGCATTCATGCAACGTATGACGTACAGGTTAAGTTCGAGCACACAGACACACTTATTTCTTATAGATCCGTATATCGAATTGAAATCGAGCGACAATAATTTTTCCCTTGTGCTACGTGTTACGGAAATCGTCATCAACAACAATTTCTCGAACGTCGCGCCCATTGTAGATGGGACAAAGAAACGGTTGTGAGAGGTTCGACGTAGACGTAAGAAAGAAATAAAAAATTTCGCGGTTGCAACCCAAACCCTTTTTTTCGTCGGAAAAAAATGTGCACCCTCACGTGTCAGGGTTGGTGTTCAAGGGGTGTGAATTTTCACACATTCACAAGAGGGATTTCGAAGTGCGCGATTTTCACCATTCTCTCGTCTTCAGTCGGTGATACACTTCTCACCCAATAGTTTTTTTATTTTTTTTATTTTCATTCTTTTTTCGTTTTTTTCGTTCATTTTTTATTTTTAACAATTTTTTTTCTCGTCTCTCCTCTCGATTCCTGATTTTTCAATTTTTCACACTTCTCGGTCTTTCGAAACGATGACGTCATTCGAGAAAACCTTCGAGGGAATATTCCCGTGTGGAGGTTGAACCTTTTTTTTTCACCCTTTCGATGAAATAAAGGGTATAAGTGAAAAAGAAAAAAAAAACCCTCGAAAAAACATCACGGACACTCGAAAAATTTTCTCAGATCTGTCGTACTCGGGAAAGATAGGAAAAAAAAAGACAATTCAAGCGCGAAAGGGGTGACGTGCCGTGTGAACTCTACCGCAATTGAAATTATGCCCGGAAAAAAGAGTCATGAAAAAAAAGTCGTTCCAAGGGGTGACGATCTACACGTTGCGTAAAAAAAATACCTTTTTTTTTTTTTGTTGCAGCGCATAACTCTTTCGCTTCATCGGCTCCGTCGAGATACTACGATGGAATTTCTACAGCTCATCTCACCTTAACAGTAAAAAGCACTTCCGACCGATTTGCCCCACGATTGTAGAATGAAAAAATCCAACAGGTATAAAAAGTATAATACTTAAGAATATACGTTAATATAATAATAAAATTAATAACTGTATGTATAATAATAAAATAATAACATATAATAAATATATTATAAAATTTGATTTATTTATTTATTCGATTTTATTATTTTATTCACTGAATTTTATTATTTTTATATTGACATGAATATTGCATAATAAAAAAAATAATAATCATAATAATAATAATAAGATAATAGTAATTTGTATATACATGTACAATTAAATTTTTCAAATTTTCTTAAAAAAGTAATTTTTTTTACTTTAAAGTTAACCAACAAAAGATAAAACACTCTTGAGATCTATTTTTTAATGTTTATTATTGTTGAAGGTCCCCGAGAGTTTTAGGAAGCAATTGGAGGGCATTGGCGCCGTTTCAAATATTGTTTATGATGACTTGAACTTTTTCAAGTACTACTAATAACAATATTGAACTTCCGACCAAGTTTCAGTCAAGTTTGGGTTTGTTTAGGTTAACTCTCCTTTTTAAAAGGTTTTCTATATTAGGGCAATTAATGATTTTAAAAAACACAAAAATTCATAGTACGAGAAAAAAAATCGAAACAAAAAAGAAAGGCTTGCTCTTCACATGACGATGTTATTAATGTTCAATGTCCCGAAACATATTTGACTGCCTGTGACTCTTCGATATGAAAGGGACGATAAAAATGTTATTTTTTTCAATCACATCGATCTCGCTCTTCCAATAGCCGGGAGATCTTTTTTTTCTTTCTTAACCTCTTTTCATACTCCGTCACGTGCTCTAGCAGTTAGACCCTTTTTCGGCGTCAAGTATCAACACGCTGAGGGCTGATGCACTCTTCCCTTCGGAATCTTGACAGACACGCGAATATACATCGGGGATGACGTAAAGTGTGACGTATCAGGAGAAAACTTAAGGGGACCTTGTCGATCTTTTTCTTTTTTTGACACGCTTGATAATCCACTTCAGAAAGCTGAATACCCAATTATTTTTCGATCATTTCGTTATGTGATATAAAAAAAATATATTCGAACGATTTTTTCGAAAATTTTCGATTAATTACTCAACGTTAAGTTTTTCCATAGTTTTTTCGACATTATTAATTGCTATTCTTCTAATATTTATCAATTTTGAAATTATTGTTATTTTGTTTTAATTAAATACGTTTTTGTAATTATAAATGAATGAATGAATTATTTTTATTCAATCAATTCATTTAATTAATTTTCTCTAATTTTAATTATCTTTTAACGTAAATTGACAATTAGAAGACCACGTATCCGCGTTTTCTCCGATCTTTTAGTGACTAAAATATACATTAAATGTACAAAATGTTTGATTGTATTATGGCAAAGATTATTGGTGACCATTTGCAGTATAGGGTGACATAAAAATGGGGATAAATCCCAGAGATAACCAGACCGAGACATTGATTGATTCGGCAACGAAAATCCCGGTACTTTATTGTTCGAAGGGCGACCAGTGGGCGAAGGTAACGTAGGAATGCGTGCAGGGCGATTTTGTGAATCAGGAATCGCACCTGCCTCCTCCCCCTCCCTACGAGGCCTCCCAGACTTTCCGGGCCCCCCAAACCCAAACAAACGTGCATAGATACGGAAGATTGTCCGAAACGAAAAATAATAATGAGATAGGTCATGAATATGCAATATTGTTCAACGGTCAGTCTGCGCGGGAGTCATTGACCATATTTTCCCGCTAGATGCATATATATTAGCTTTGCATAATGCACATGCTACCTGGTACGTGCCATCAGCCAATTTACATTTATTAGAATATCCCCAGCGTGGCGTTACGCTCGAAAAGATAGAAACAACATTTTTGGAAACCGTAAATTTCCACCAACCGTCGTGTAGAGATTTTGCACTAGTGGGAATGAATTTGTTCATTGGCAGGTGGCCAATGTCAAAATCAAAATGTTTTCGAGAAACGAACATTTATTGTTTCAATTATTGTATATTTATTATTTTTTATTTGATTTTTTTTGGATAACTGATTTGGCATTAAAGTATCTAGATATTTTTAAGTTGTTATTTTTAATTTTATAATTCTTTGTGTTTTAAGTTGTTATTTTTAATTTTTATCGAAATTTATGTAAATTTGTTTTTATTATGGAAAATATTTCGAGCCCTTGTTGGTTCGACGGAAGAAGTTTGTTGTTACAAAATTTCAAAAAAGTAATAAAATGCATTCTACATAATACATAATAAATCATAAAAAAAAATAATAATCAAATTGAAAATATACGAAATCTCAATTAATTAATTGAGATTTAGTATATTTGTAATTTGGTTATTATTTTTTGTTATGGTTTATTATGTATTATTTATAATACATTTTATTACTTTTAAAAAATTATGTATTAGCGAATATCTTGTTTCCCTCGTCAAAAAAAACTTTAATTCTATTAAACCTTGCTATTCTAAACTGCAAAGCGTGAAAATTGCAAATTGTAAGGAGATGGGTGTTGAATTCGCTTTTAGGCAATTAAACTTCGATATGCCTAGATAAGAGGGTCGAAAATTTTTTTTTCGATTCTGGAAAAGTTTTGCTGGTCTATCCAATCGAAAATTTTCATCTGATTACGAATATCATCAAATTTTTGTCAAAACCACTTCACATAAGCAAAAAAGGTTCTAATTAATAAACACCTACATTTTGTCACAATATTACGAACAAATTTTTTTCGTCTCCTAATCTGCACGAAATTCTCCATAGTTTATTATTCTCCTCATAATAATCACCCAACCATCAAACTAACGTGAATAGGGTCTTACATTTTCCGATGCACTTTCAGAATAAATTAGACATGAAAACGGAGCGTTTTTTTTCAAGGATCAAAGCTGAGCCAACATTAGCATGCAAATACTAAATAATGGTAGGTTATGTGTCTTTCGCTGGGTACAGACGTTTTTTTGCGTCCACCGACTCGCTTCGAAAATTTCCGAGGGGCAAAAAACGCAGGGGGGAGTTTTGGTTTTTTTTCCTGAGCGTTTTTTTTGCAGGCTCGCACGCCTCATTAGGTTTGCGAGGAGAGGAGCAACGAGAGAGGGTTTCTACGATGAAGAAAGTCCTGCGAGACAATGAGAAAGTAAGGGAGGTAGAGAAGGGAAGAAACGAGGATGAAAAAAGGTACGTGTGTTCGTATCGATGTTAACCGAGGACCCAAAAAGAGGATAAAAAAAAGTGGTGAAGAGTACCTAGATTTTTCGTCGGTACGTACAAACTCCCTATTCTCGATCAGGGAGAAAGCAATTTCTCCCAGTTCTGCTTTCTTCTTTTCGCCCTTTTTTCTTCTCTCTCTCTCTTAACAGTTTGGGCTTAACGGCTCAGAAATAACGTAACAATGAGTGCGAAGGGATGCGTAAAGTGAATTCATGTGTATGTGTGTCTACGTAAACGTATTTGTACATTTGTACGAAAGGGCACCAAAGAAGATCCTGGAGACCTAGACGAGGCCAAAGGGATCGAGGGATACGAGGAAGAAAACGTTTTCTACCGATTCAGTCCTATACCCGATAAATATTATATTTTTCTATCGCGCCCTCTCTTTCCCCTTTTCATTTTTACCATCCCTCGTATTTAGTCACTGACATATTTATCATCGTACACAGCACGAACTCCCTCCCTCTCGTATCGAGTTTTCCTCCTTTTTTTATTTTCACTTCGCTCGAAAAGAGTTTTCAGGGACTCCTCACGAAGGGGGCCATGACGATTTCTCGAAAATAAAATCATACTTTATTGGCCAAACCGTTCACTTTGATCCCCTGCACAGTCTATTATTTTATGGTCTCTCTACAGCGAATAGTGACGGAACGAATTTTCAAATCTGTCGAAAACAAACAAATATGTAAAAATAAAAAAATGAGAATATGAAAAACTTTAAAAAATAGAAGATATTTAAATATTTGAAAAATAAATAAAATATATTCAAAAATAACAAAAATGTAAGTAAGAATAAAATTATGAATAATTGTGAATCGTATTTAACAAACAAAAAAATACTTACCGGATTCAAAAGTGATATTGCTTAATTCGATCATGCCTGATATCTGGCTACTACAATTTTAGTATTCCAACCCTTAAAATTAAAAAAACCGTAAAAAATATAAAAAATTAAAAAAATATAAATACGAATAAAATTATGAATAATCAAGAATATATTTTATTAAAAAATCCAAAACATCCATTGCCTCATCTGACTAATACAATTTTATTATTCCAACCCTTTAAATCGATAAGTGCGTACACTTGACCCTAATGGCCCAAAAAACGCGCAAATTCACAAAAAAAAAATGTTTTTGATTTTTCCAGCTCGGCCTCGTACGACTTAACAGGAATCGAATCGAGGAGACCTCCGAGAGCACTTGTCGTCGTAAAACCTCGATCGACGAAAACCATTTTTTTGCAACCCTTTTCCCTCATACGTTCCTTTGCCCTCATAGGGATGGACGAAAAACCATTCAACGTGTATTATTACCAACCCATCGCTAACATCCAAAAGAATCAATATTCGGCCCGGCAGTTTGATCGGACCAACCCAAAATATCATATTCCATCGATATTACAATTTACGAGGGTAAATTTCTTTCCTTCCAGAAGAGGGAACCTTGTAAGCTATCCCGATTATCGAAGTGTTCGAAGTGCCTCGAGACTCGAGGCAAACCCCTTCGAATAAGCTGTAAATGCATACAAGCGTGTGTTACAGCCAACCTAAGAGAAATAGAATATGCAGCACGTGTTTGCAACGATCGGTTGGATATAAATTTACGATTTCTCTCTCTTCCTCTCCCTTTTTCTCTATCCCTCGATAAATGTCCTCTGGAACTTTAATAAAACATGTACGTATGTCTCGATGTCGAGGAAATATCAAGAACCATATATACATATATATAAGTCTGTCTACAGGGTGGACTATTCAACCTGGTCAAATGTGAGCAAATATTAGGTGTAGTAAAAAGAAATCCACGATTTTTCCAATAGATGGCTTTAGTTATCGGTACCTGGCGATTTGTTTTTTTTTTAATGCGACAGTTGTGTGATTGGTTGACTCGGAAAAATAATGGATTTCTTTTTACTACACCTAATATATTCGTTGCTTTTAGAGTGACGAAAAAAATGTCACCAGGTAATCAAATTGATCCCGTAAGGCTGATACAGAGATAAAAAGTACATTTTTGTCAGTTTAATAGTTCCAGTGGTCTAAAAGCCTTCAATGGTTTTTCAAACGGTGATTTTTTTATTTAAACATTGTATATGATTTTTCACCAATATATTTACGTGAAAAAATACTTCGAGGTCACGATGTCACGAGCTGTTGGATTCGTTCCAATATCAGCTATAATGTTATAAAAAAATAACACGTGTTTATTTGGTAAACTATCGATGACCCTCGAACCGAAATAACTATGTTTTTGACAATAAATGTTCAGCTCTGTATCAGGATTTAAAAATAAATCAAATCGTGACGTTTTTTTTTACTTAAAGGCAAATTATCTTGGGTGGTCACGTTAAATCGTTCACCCTGTATATGACGATAGAAGGACAATGAAAGGAGTTGGAAAATGAAAGCTTCCTTTGCTGGTGTGTGTTGGGACATACGTGAATAAGATCGAAGTCGATCACGACCCATATATTTCTCGCGGGTCTCATCGGACTCCGTCGTTTATACACATTCATTTCCATATATTTTTAAGGCCTGCTGCCAGCGGTGAATCGGTGATCTCTTATGGGGGGGTTTGAGCCAGTTCTCGGTTTCGAACGAGATTTCAAATGACGTCGTATATACATATATATAAATATATAGGGGAAGATAAAAGCAGCCCTTATTTGGTTGCTCGTACGTACACACTTTATTTGCATTTAAATCGTTTCGACGTCGGCTCGATGTGGTCTAACACAGAGACTACGATTTCTTGAATAATCAAATCGCTGTTTCTCTCCTCGTGACCCGCGATCGTTGTTTGTCTCCCAGCCTCGTCTCGTTTCTCGCTCCTCCTCCAGCACTCGAAATAACGAGGGGAGAAATCGTAACGAACAAAAAAAAAAAAAACAAGGAATAATACAAGCTGGGGTAAGAAATCCTCCAGGGGGAAAATCAACGACAGGTGGGGTGTCTTCGATCGAAAATTGACGCGCTCGAGTGCGAAACAAATATAGGATTATCGATAAAGGATTATCAATAAATCCTGAGTCGTTTTCGTCACGCTTTTTTTTTTGTAATGTACACTGGCAGGTTTGGGGGATTTTTCGACGTGCTTGTTTCCTCTTTGAGGGATACTTCGCGTTGCAGGACTTGGATTATTTTTTTATTGGCATTTTTGTCATTCGAGGGAAATTTTGGCAGGATAGAGACGTGAGGATACGCATGAAAAGATGGGGAGGTTTTTTTTGTTGATGTTTTGGAGATTCTGACGTACTTTGGAAGCTTTTTTTGTTTGTCGTTGAATTTTTTGATTTTTCTTGATGTACTTGATACTTTGTTTACCCTGTTTTTTATTAGGCTTGTCTCTCTTTCGATATTATTTTTTTTGGGTCTTTATTTGCTTACAATTACCTACGATCGTTTGTTTACAATTTCATCTTTCATCCGAAATTTTTTAGTCTCTCATTTGTGAATTTTTGTGTCTCGAAATTTCTCTCTCTCTCTCTCTTTCTTTCTCTCTCTCTTCTTTCTCTTTCTCACTCCATCTTTCGAAATTCGCCTCTCTCTGTTTCTTATTTGTGAATTTTCGTCTCTTTCGCACTCACCCTTCAAAAAATGTTCTCTCTCCATTTCTCACTGAGAATTCTTCTCTCTTTCGCGCTTTCGATCGAAAATAATTTCTCTCGCTCCCACTCTCGAGATCCGGGGTATATAATACCTCGTCGAGAATCCGTATCGAGAAAGAAACGTGACTGTCGGACGTGGGAACCCGGGAAATGCTCACGAGCCCAAACTGGTACGTGCTTTATTCTTTTCATGTGTGAGCTTCGGATCACATGTAGCAAACTTGTTCCATCAAAAATAGGGGGTAGAACTGAGAAAGACGAGAAGAATTCTGGGCTAGAGGAGAGCCTGTTCTATCGAAATACAACGTTATCAAACGCAGCCTATTTTCTTTAGAATTTCAGAAGAATTTCAGAATTTTAGCATTTAAAAATTTCAGAATTTTTGTATTTTAGAATTTCAAAATTTTAGAATTTCAGGAGAATTTCGGAATTTTAGAATTTCAGAAGAATTTCAGAATTTTATAATTTCAGAAGAATTTTAGAATTTCAGAAGAATTTTAGAATTCTAGAATTTCAGAAGAATTTTAGAATTTCAGAAGAATTTCAGAAGAATTTTAGAATTTCAGAAGAATTTCAAAATTTTAGAATTTTAGAATTTCAGAATTTCATTTTCGTACCTTCGCGAACGAAACCTTAAAATCGAAAATTCCAATTCAATTTTCCTTTAATACGAAAACTTAATGTGAGATCCAATTGGGAATTTTTGCCAATCAGAAACTTCGAAAAACCTTATGGAACTCCAAAAAACATTTTATTTGGAAGGTAGATTTTGAAAAATATTTTTGGACTTGGAGAAATCCATCGAAGCTTAAAAATCATAGAACGGCTTGCCAAAAATTTGACGTGCCCTAAATAATTCGATCTTTCGACGAAAATTCCGAATCGAGTCTTCATTCCAGGGGAAGATCATTCAACGTTGACTGGACACTCGAACTGAATTGATTTTGATTGACAGATGTGAACCTCGCGTTGAATGGAGACACACGTCGTTCGTGGCACCTTGGGTGAAGACAAAACCATCACGGAAGAAAAAAAACGTTTTTTTTGTCATAAAAACGAGGCTAAACGACGGTAGGAACCGGTACGATTTTTTCATTGGCGATTAACGTTTTTTTCATAATATTCTTTTCGTCACGCTACCCCAAATCAATTCCACTTCTGCGATCCTGAACAATACGAGCTTTTCGCGTTATTCTCCTTGACGCAAACTTCGATGCCCTAATTTGGCTCGTCGGGACGAAAAAAACCAAAAAAAAAACAACATACGTTTTTCGTTAAAAAAAAATTCACGAATGTGATCCGTCAACGTGTTTGTGGTTCGTCATTTTTTTTTTGGTGTCCTGTTTGACCCTTTTACCAGACCCCTTCTCGGTTTTCATCCTAGCTCGTTCGTCGCCGAAAAAATATTCGCCGCGTACGAATATCGAAATAGGGATGAAAAATGACAGTTTCGTATAAAATTCGAGAATTTTTGGATTTCCGACGAAATTCACGAATTTTCGTTGTGCGCAAGGGTAAAAAGGAAAAAAGATCGGTATTCTCGCCCTTTCATTGCGAGTTAAGGGGACGACGACTCTTTCATCCCTTTTTTTTTTGTAGTAAACGATCTCCCAGCTTACGATACTGTTGGGTGTGTCCATTAGCCTCAATTTTGATCGATGACGACGGGGTCATCGAGATTGCGAAGAAAAACGTAAACGGTATCGGGTTAGTTCCGGTTCGTCGATAAAACGCAATTTTATCGCGATTCACCCTTCGCATCCTTTTATTCTCTTACACCCGTTTAAACTCCATCGTTCCATTTGTCTTTCTTCCAGCTCCGTTCTTTTCTTTTTTCCAGTCACTTCGAAATCTCGTTTACACGAGACGTGTTTACTCTCCATCCATTTTTGTCTACCCTCCGATACATTTTTTTTTTCATCATTAATACGGTCGATTTTCATTTTCCAAAAAAAGAAAAAAAAATGGAAAAAAAAACGTCAAAAATTCGATCGTTCGAGCGATCGGTAAATACAGATAATAAATGAGAAAATAATGGCACGAGGCAGATCGGGAGTGAAGATAAAAATAAATTGTACGTTCGACATTGACTTTTTCCCCACTTTCCTCACGTTTTCCTCCCCCCCTCCCTTCCCCTTCCTTGCGGCGGTCTATTGGCCAGGTCTCATTTTTTTTTTTTCATTTTCGTTCGTCATACGAATATTGGTGATTATCGTATGTACATTTCGGGCAATTACCGTTGATACGTGACACGTGGTCGTAATTGTTCTTAGTTCGATGACATATGTCAACGTTACGTAGAGGCACGCGTACCCGACACCGTCCACGGGACAATCCACTTTACGTTTTTTTTTACTCCCCTTACTCGCCGTTTGCTCGACGAAGCATGACCGGTAATGCATTTTTTTTTTTTTATAATAATTTTCCGTGAGTTCACTGCACATTGAAAATAAATGTCCGCGTGGCTCGTACGAGCTTAGTATCTTTCTTTTTTTTTTTTCATTATTTTTTACGACCACCGGCAAATTATATCTGGTCACCCCACGCGTCGAACCTGACGCGTCATACTTCGTGGATATGCGCTTGTAACGCTCTCGTAATCGTTGTGGCCAAATGCCACCGAATTTTGGAACATTTGGCACAACGATTTTTTCTACAACTAACTTTTGGTACTATTTGGTATAAAGTGCTATAAAATTCTGGACTTGGTGACGCAACTTTTTTTTTTCTTCGAAAAACTGAAAAGAGCCTTGAAAGGATGAGCCACGATAAGATTCGTATCAGAAGCTGTTTCGAGGATTGGAAAAAACGCTGGCATAAGTTAGGTATGTTATATGAATATTATTAATTTTATTAATGTTGTATTAATTTTAATTATAGAAATTATATTGATATTGTATTAACATTAATATCAATTATATGTAATTAATTAATATTATATTAATTCTGAATTAATATTACATTAATTATATAAATATTGTATCTGAGGGGGATCACTTCGAAGGGGACGAAATAGATATTTATTAAATAATAAAAAATAAACCTTACTCTTCGAACAAACTTCGTATTTCACAAATAAACATCGCAACGGTTTTTCAATAATTTTCCTTCATCTCCCAACATTATTATTTCTTTTAATAAAAAACCCTGAATTTCGGATCTCACACTAACTGAATACCTTAATAATCATACAACCCCCAATTGCTTTCGTGAATACTGAAAATGAAAACAAAAACTTAAGAAAACGAAAAAAGAAATAATAAATACGAAAAATGAAAAAAAATTAAAACGTAAAAAGAAAAACTGAATACGAAAAATGAAAAAAAATTAAAACGTGAAAAGAAAAAAATAAATACGAAAAATGAAAAAAAATTAAAACGTAAAAAGAAAAAAATAAATACGAAAAGTGAAAAAAAATTAAAACGTAAAAAGAAAAAATAAATACGAAAAATGAAAAAAAATTAAAACGTAAAAAGAAAAAATAAATACGAAAAATAAAGAAAAATTAAAACGTAAAAAGAAAAAATAAATACGAAAAATTAAAAAAAATTAAAACGTAAAAAGAAAAAATAAATACGAAGAATGAAAATTTAAAAAAAATTTAAGAAAACCACTCGTACATGTGTTAACCGTTTTAGCCCAAGATAACAATCGTACCAAGGGATCAAGGTGCATTTGTGGCAATTAATATTGTACCCCAGCAACATTGAAACTTAAGGCGCGTACATGCGGGCGCCGTTGTACCGAATCGTAAATTACGAAATTTCTTGGTACAACGCGAAGTTTAATGCCGAATGATAAATACCGGTACGTGAGCTCGGGGGTATTACGATCGCAGAAAATTGTCGTTGACGTCTCTCTCGTAGCTGATGCTGCAGCTGTCCCGCATGCATCAGCACGAGGATTGCTCAGAGTGCGTTAATACGTATGTATATAAATGTACGTGTATAAACGCAAAGAAGCACTCCGCGATTCAACGCTCGTGCGCATACATCTGATCGATTTATTTCCACGTCTCGAAAAGGCAAAACTTTTTTTTTCATCTCGGAAGTTACGCCTTTTTGGATTTAAAGAGAATTCCAGATTCTTATCACAGGTTTCGTATCACGTAATCACAGATTCGTATTCAGATATCGTATCGTACAGAGAATTTCAGGTCGTCTCAAACTTACGTCAAGGACAAACGGAACGAATTGTTGTATAGGTCAAAAACGAAAAATTTATACGTAAACATCATTGTTTCGAAAGAAACTTCTATTAAAATTTTTTAAAAAATTTTTTATTTCAACTTTCATTAAATTTGTTAAAAAGTAGAAAACATATGTATATTTTTTTTAATTCATTCATACGTGATTATAAGTAATCAATTTGGAACGCTCGACTTTTTTAATTTTTCATTAATTTTATTAATTCAGTTTTATTGACCGTATTTAGTTTAACATGATAGTAATAAGTGTATTTATTATCATAAGGTTGTACACAGATTTAGGATTTTTTTTAAACGACAAAGGTTGTTTTGCAACAAATAATAATAATAATAATAATAATAATAATAATAATGATCCATTAAACTATTACTGAAAAAATAGGAAATCTATTAAATTATTACAGCAGAAAGTAGAAAATCCAGTAAATTGTTGCTGGAGAAAATAGAAACTCCAGAAAATGATTACTGAAAAAAATAAAAAATCCAGTAAATTATTACTGGAAAAAAAGAAAATCCAGTAAATTGTTGCTGGAGAAAAATAGAAATTCCAGAAAATTATTACTGAAGAAAATAGAAAATCCAGTAAATTATTGCTAGAAAAAAAGAAAATCCAGTAGATTATTACTAAATAAAATAATAAACCAGTAATCTATTGCTGAATAATGATCCAGTAGATTATAACAAGGAGAAAAAGATGAAAATCCGGCGACATGCTCTATTTCCTGACCTAGTCACGTTTCACACTCATACATTGACCAAAAATGGAGCGGATGAGGAAAATAGTGGTCGAGACACGATCGGCATTATGCGTGTATGAATTTTCGTGCAACGTAGGGATAAAGAGGATTTTCTCAAAATAAGGTGGTACGAAAGTGACGAAATGAAGCAAACTAGAGCGTGTGTACCTGTGCATACAAAAACGTTTTGAATGCGGATTTTCTCGTCTTGTATACATTGAGGAGCTGAGATAGAGAAAAAGAAAGAGAGAAAAGAAAATCCTTCCTTTGGAAGTTGAATTCTCCACGTTTACACGATCGATTCAAATATACCTCACTTCCTGACGTTCTGCACATACGAGTGATGGATTTCTGTAACGAACCTAGAAAAAGATGCATCCTCGTGGAATCCACGATTCGACGTGTGGGATTTTCGAGAAAAAGAAAAAAAAACAGATAAAAAAGAAGAAAAAAAAAACCGTGAAAAAAAGAAATGTTGGTGAACGAATCGTTAGTTCAGGAGGAGGAAAGTATATTTTTTTAAAGAGTCAAAAAGTGAGGGTATTTTGAGAAATCGAGTCGATTTGTTAAAACCTCATTTTTTTGTTCTCGAAAGCCACCCATGGCTTCTTTCCAATCGGATTTTTCACGCGTTGAAGATGCCACGAAAATGTTGGAACACACACACCCCGGAAATCGACTTTTAGACGAAAAGTCGTGATTTCGTTGGGACGGGTCCTAACTGAAATCCGTTTTTACTCGGGATTCATGGGCGTATTCGCAAAGGCTACAATGAATCGGAGCGCATCTCGCGTTCACTCGGGAAGAATTAATCAAATAGGAAAAACCCCCGGCAGCAAACTCCACCACCCCTTGTAACGCAACTTCGCTCGTTGTGGTCTCCGCAGCCTTTAGAATCCGCTTGCTCGTACAACGCGCTCTCGTTGGTACACGGGCACGTGACCGAGTTACGAATGACGAGTACAAATCGTTTTTGACGGCCCGTCAATGCCATCGGGCGTTGACGCAGCCTACGTCATGTTTTTCCATCAAAAATCGTTGGACGTATGAACGACGAGATAAATAGTGAAAATGGCTGAGAATTGGAGAAAAAAGTGGGTGGGAGCAGGGAAAAGAGAGAGAGAGAAAAGGGGAGAAATAATGACGATGATGGGGTTTTTATTATTTTTCGAAAAGTTTAAACATGAGGACAAAAACGAAAATAAAATTTAAATATCAAGATCAGTAATAATTTAATCATTTCAATAAACGAATTTTAATAAATATAATTATAAGTAAAAAAAATTAATTGTAGTTAAAAAATATAGAAAAAAGGAAAACACAGAACAGGAAAAAGAAAAGATAAGATATCGTGCATTATTCTTGAAAAATAAAAGTACGAAAAAAAAGATAACAAAGATAAAAAATGACCTACGACCTAAAATTAAATTTCGCAATTTCAGTTACTTATAGAAAAAAATTAATGAAAAATTTTTAAAAAGCTAATGCTAATAACATAAAACTTCGTGCATTAATTCTTAAAAAATAATAGTCCGAAAAAAAAGATGGAAAAGATAAAAGTTGACCCAGGACCTAAAATTGAATTTCACAATTTCCGTATTAAAAAAAAAATTAAATAAAAAATTGAATAAATTGAAATGAATTAAATAAAAAATTGAAAAAATTGAAAAATCTATATTGCAAATACGTGATAGTTAGAAGCATTTGAGCCCCAAACTTACTTCCAACTATAAACGTGTATGAAGGTAAAGAAACAGAATCCGAGAAATTGGACGCGACACATGGTATGCACATACTCGAAAAAATTGCGATAATAGGCATACAGTTAAACAGACTCGAAATTACGCAGATCGTATATTTCCTTTTTCACATTGTGGTGAGCCACTCAGCTTTGTAATTTTATTAAACCTACACACGAGTTGGAGAGAAAAACTGGGGGTTAGGAAAATTGAAGGATGGGCAAAAGTGTATCAAAAGAGAGATGGCAAAAAGATTAGTCCACCGTATTTGTGGGAAGAATGAGTATGAATATCGATTTTCAAGAGGACATTCGATACCATCTGTCAGAGACAGGACCTTTTTCATTCAGTATATTTCTTTTCGAGCATTCTTTTTCATACATACTGACGATGTGTATATATATATATATATATATATAATTCTTTTTATATGTAGAGTGCTGGACATTGACAAAAAAAAAGTGAAATTGGAGTGACCTGAATCGCGGTCAGAAGATTGATCTGGCAAAAAGACAGTTTCTGTCTTCGATCGATCCAAAGTTGGCTTGACGTAAGACATGAGGATGGTTTTTCTGCTCCAGTAGATGCTTCAATCTGGCTTTTCTTCTTATCTCCTTTTTCATTCCTCTTTCTTTCCATTTCTCTCCCCCCCTCTCTCTCTCTCTCTCTGCCAGTCTGTCACTCATTTCCCCTCGTTTTGGACCGATTTTCTGGGTCTCCGAGCATTGTGGACTACATTTTGAAATAGTGTGCTTGAGTAATCGGACCTTTCGACCCGACGACCAGAATTGTGCGACTCGTGCGGAGGGACGAGTGAAAGGGCGGAGAAATAAAAGGGCGAGTCCATGGTGAAGAGGGAAAGTTAAGGAGCTCGTGCGCGGGTGCAGTCTCGCTCGATTTATTGCCGATTTTTCCAGGACATCTTTGAGACTTTCTATATAACGTGGGAGGAGAAAAGAAGGGAGGGGAGTGGGGGAAAAAGGAGAGGTGAGACGTTTGGTTCGTACAATCAAATAAGAGCCATTAGCGTTTCCTTTTTAAAATTTAACCACCATAAGATTGCTCGAATTTCTCTCTCTCTCTTATTTTTATTATTATTATTATTATTATTTTGTATTATTATTGTTAGTATTATATTGTGTTATTATTATTTCTATAATTTTTATTATCATTGTTGTTACTAATTTTTTTGTGTATATTTAGTTTTGATTATTGTATTCTGATTATTGAGTTCTGATTATTATATTTTGTTTACTTTCTATTTCTTATTGTATCATTTGATTTTTTTCTCATTATGCTTCTGTTATTTTTTTATTGTATTATATACTTTTATTTTGTTGTATTATTTACCGAAAATCCGCTGGGGCATAATAAATTATATCAATCAATCGATCGATCAATCTCTTGATTTTAGTTTATGTTTAAGTAATGATTACGCTATTTTGTTTATTTTTCATATTTTTTTATTGTTTTATTTGATTTTCCTTGTTTTACTTTTTGCTTTTTAAATTTTTTTTTTGTATTATTTACTTTAATTATTTAATTAAATTTAATTGATATTTAATTTCTATTATATTGCTATTGCTACTTAATTTAATTGCTTTAATTTTTTTATTCGAACACCCGCTGGTTGTTAATAAACTATATCAATTAATCAATCAATCAATCTCTCTCTTTCTATCTCTTTCTCTCTTACTCTATTTTTTTCTTTTTTTTCTCTTTCTCTCTTTCTTTATTTTTTCTTTCTCTCGATTTCTCTCTCGTTTCAAACTCACGTGGCCATCAATGGAGAAAGAGACAAGTAACACGGGACGAGTTTTTGTATTGCTCGTGCTCACAGAGAAGACAGAGAAACGGAAGCAAAAACGAGAGAAGCTGGGTAAGTTCCACGCTTAGAACACGAGGACAATTCGCAACTTCCGGTCTTTATGTGCACACACTTGGATTTTAACTTAATGCTGGCGACGCACAACGGACCTTTTGATTTAGCCGGGAGTTGCGAGCCAAGGACCCATCAAAGGACTTAAGGGACGAAAAAAAATGACAATGGTATTGCTTGGAAAGTACCAGCAGTCATTTGAGGTACCGGATGGACAGTCAGGCGAAAAGTTTTTCGAAAATGGGGGAGTCAAGTCTACATCGTGTCCTACATCAACAAGTCTGTAAAATCATTTAAAAAAATGAATTTTTTTAATGAAAGATCCCTCAATCGTAAATATTCCCAAAAATCTTGCCAAAAATCATTATAATTCATTAATTTATTTTGCAATTTTTATAAATATCAGCAAGTCTGTAAAACAATACGGAAAATGAATTAAAAAAATTACAGATCCCTTAATCATCATTATTCCCAAAAATCTTGTAAAAAATCATTATAATTCATTAATATATTTCCCAATTTGTATAAATATCAGCAAGTTTGTAAAAAAATACGAAAAATGATTTTTTTAAATTATAGATCCCTTAATCATTTTTATGCCCAAAAATCTTTTCAAAAATCATTATAATTCATTAGTTCATTTTCCAATTTTTACAAAATATCAGCAAGTCTGTAAAACTATAGAAAAAATGAATTTAAAAAATGAAATATCCCTCAATTATCGTAATTTCAAAAAACCTTGCCAAAAATCGTCATAACTGGTTCCTTTTTAAAAATAATTTTTACAAAATATCATCAAGTTTGCAGATCCCTAAAAAATTTTCGAAAAATCGAATTCCCATGGCTATTCTGTTTTTTTTTCGTTATCATCAATGATTCCATGGGGGTAAAAAGAATTTCAGCTACAGGAAGGGTTCTTTTTTATGATTTTTCGTCTAAACGTGATTTACTTCAAGAGACGAAGAAAAAAAAAATTCCGGTCGCGTGCGGGAGAGTCGGGGGTGGTACTATTTACTCCGGAGCTTCGGCGGACTGAAAAGCTAGGGATCGACGTCTATACCTGGATAGTCTTGAATAGAACCAAGGATTTTTTTTTCTTCTTGTATTCTCGAAAAATTCTCCCCGGTGGTGACAGACTCGAGATCGATCGTTCACGGAAAGAGGACGAGGATCGAGAATCCTAACGATCCTGAAGATCCTTCGAGGCGCGCGCCGTAACGTTCCGGCGTGTGCGGCGGGAGGAATCGTCTTTCGAGTCGCAAGGAATCACGTGCGCGCGTATATCGGGTTACGATTTTGGGTCGACCGGTAAATCGGATCTTCGGGATGTCCCGAAGCGCCAAAAAAAGATCAAACAAACCTCCCTGTACGGTAGCTCAGCATAATTGGTTTGAGCTTATCCAATAAAAATCGAGGTGTAACCACACGATACATTATCCGGGAACATTTTTTCCTCACTCGAGAAAATCATTTTCCGAAAATCATTTTCCTTTGAAGATGAATAATTCAACTTTTTCAAAAATTTATAGTCAATTTTCAACTCCTCGTGAAATAAAATCTATCAAAAACTAAAAAGTACAAAATTATTTATATGGAGAAAAAAAATATTTTTGTCAAACAGGGAATAAAATATTTTTGAAAAGCAAAAACCATTAACAATTATTTTACCGAGTCTATTAAAAAGTAGAAAATACCTTTTTTTTATCAAGTTACCTATCAGTCAGACTATAAATAATAGCTTGGGAACTATAAATAAATAAAATGTAGACATATAATCTTTAATTTACACGTACATTAAATATCTTAACATATAACTGTATTAAAATTACTGTAAAGCAATCTTTAATTTCCTAAATAAGAATTCTGAAACTGAGATGATGGAATTATTAAAAATTTTGAATGTCGAAGGTCCTAAACTTTTATTTATAGTTGCAATATAGTTGATAAAAAAATTATTGTCTTTTTTTACTACATTAAATAAAAGCTTGTTTTTTAAATGATTTTTGCGAAAGTGCTTCTGAAGTAATACTTATACTGATAAGAACAATAATAATAATATAATTATATACAAAAATTAATATAATAATAATTATTATAGTAATAATAATTATAATTATTAATATACTGATGAACAATTTCCAGACAATATAAAAATCAATTTTCCAAAACAATTTCCATTCCAATTTCCACCAACGATTAAACTAAAAAACAATTGTCGAAAAAAACCGGTATTGAATAAAAAATGACCACAGATCGTTACCATTAATCAGGAAAAATTTTATCGCGCCAGTTGGTGCGAATATGAAAATGAATCGTTGCAAGGGAAAGAGATCGAACGAAAATATTCGGGCCAGTCCACCTACCGGGCATTCGAACATGAGGGATGTTCGATTCAATTAATGTTTGTCTTTTTCAATTTCCAGCCTTATGCACCTTTAGCTTGGACGAACCGAAACCGAAAAATTCGATATCGCTAAAAATAACAATAATTCGTAATCCCGAGTGCCACCGGTCCAATTTTGTAGTTTATTTTTTCTATGTGAAAGCGCGTCATTGTATCATCGAGGGAGAACAGGGCGAAGAGATAATTGAATTTCTGGAGTGACCAGGTCCAGTCCCAGTGACTGGAAAAGTAGGAAGGACGAAGGTAGGTGGCGCGCTTTACCACGAGGATCATCGAAAGGGCCCAGTGGCAAAAAGCCACCCTTACCTGGAGTCTCTCTCTCTCTTTCTCTTTTTTTCCCCCACTCCGAACGAAGGCTACATAAGGCCCCGGAGGGAATCCCCGCCACGTCAGTCAAGTACTAGCCGTTGCCGTAACGTGACGTATCGACGATTCGCGCTCGTGGGGTTGCCATGCGACCTCCGCCATTCTAGTCCACTCTACTTCGTTCGTTCGTGGAGTGCCCGATATCGTTTTATTTATTTATTTGTTTTCCCTATTATTATTATCAATATTAATATTATTGTTTTTTTCTCACTCTCGTTCACCCTTAATTCGATTTTAACAAAACCAACGTTCTCGCTCGCGCTGTTATCGAAAAAGCGCGAAAAGCCCGTTTTTTGTGCTACGCCCTGGTGACACGTGAGGATTTTTCGAACAATTCTGGATGTACCGTTAACAGTGAATTCACCATACGCACAGTGAGTACCCGCACTTGTATCATTGTCTATCCAGGGGTCGAGATTTCGCCAACCGCCATCTTGAAAAATCTCAGCCTCTTCGATATGTCTCGACCTCTTTTGGACCCTGAATTTACACGCCACTGGAAATCAACGATAAATTCACTTTTGTTGTTGACAGAGATAAACAATTCTTAAAAATCACTTTTGTAAGAAAATAAAAGATTCCTAAAAGTCACTTTTGTAAGAAAAAAACGATTCCTGAAAGTCACTTTTGTAAGAAATAAAAACGATTTCTAAAAGTCACTTTTGTAAGAAAATACGACGATTCCTAAAAATAACTTTTGTAAGAAAATTCGACGATTCCTAAAAGTTACCCTTTTAAGAGAAAAAGAGATTCCTAAAAGTGACTTTTCTAAGAAAAAAATCCTACCTAAGAGTCTCTTTTGTAATAAAAAAAAAGATTCCTAAAAATCGCTTTAGTATGAAAAAAACGATACCTAAAAGTCACTTTTGTAAGAAAAAAAAACGATTCCTAAAAGTCACGTTTGTAAGAAAAAAACGATTCCTAAAAATCTCGTTTGTAAGAAAAAAATAACGATTTCTAAAAGTCACGTTTGTAAGAAAAAACGACGATTCCTAAAAGTGACTTTTATATAAAAAAAAACGACGATTCCTAAAAGTGACTTTTGTAAAAAAAACGACGATTCCTAAAGGTGACTTTTGTAAAAAAAACGACGATTCCTAAAAGAGACTTTTGTAAGCAAAAAAAATAATCGAAAAAAACGTTGCTTGTTCGTTTTTTTTGCAAACGAGTAATTTGAGTTTTGGCATTGAAGGAGCAACAATCATCGCGATTTCTCACCCTCGAATCAAGACCGTTGCACCGCACGGCTGCAAAGTGCATTGCGAAGTTTCCATGAGAAGCTTAAGGGCGTAATTCCAAAGGATTTCGAAGCTCCCAATGGGGAAGTCAAGTCTCTGGGGAAATCGAATCGTGGTGGACCTTCGGGGCGAACTCACGCTCGATATATTCCATGCGTTTGCGTTTTACGTGCACATTTTGAGGCCTTCTATCACGCATGGCTGAAAGGGGTCGCGCGATTTGCCTTCTCTCCGCGTCTCCTATTCTTTCGACATTTCTTCGAGCTCAACTCTCGTTAGGTTTCCTTCCTCTTTTCATTCTCACTCGGCGCAACCGCGCTATGCTAATCGGATCGCGATCACGATTTCCCTACCTTTATAAATATACCTTTGTGCGATATTTCGTACAATGGCGCGGTTGATCCGAACCTCCCGATCGCCCATTCTCATTTTTGCATATTTTTCGCACTTTTTTTTCTCATGCTAATTCTCATCGAACCACGACCAATTATACGCTTGTACGTACATCAGGAAAGAATTTCAATATTGAACCATAGCTCATTTCTTCTTTTCACGTCTCTGAGGTAGGAAGCGTTGCGGACGATACTTGGAGGGGTGACCGGTTGGTGCACCGGCTGGCTGATCAACCCGTCAGTGCAGGACTATTTCTAATACTTTTTATATATAGATATAGAAATCAATGCCTGTCCGTCCAATAAAAAAATAGGGGGGGCCATCTATTCTGGCATGGGTTTTTAATAGTTTCCCAGTGCCCTGGGAAAATTCGGCGAAGTGTAGAAATGGCAGTGGCGAAGTATAAGCTTTTCTCGTATACTTTTGAAATTCGCTGGAAATCGTGAATTTGAATAATTTAATTGTGAATTTTTATAATTTAATTTTGAATTTTTATAATTCAATTGTGAATTTTTATAATCCCATTGTGAATTTTAATAATTATGAAACTAATTGAACAATTACATTAATTTAAAAATAATTAACATTTAATTACCTTAAACATTTGGACATTCAATTACGTGCTTTCTGAATTTGCTTTTTGTTTACTGAATTTTATTTTACGAAAAACAAATAAAAATGCAGTCAAAATTTGTATAGTAAAAATAAGACTGAAAATCAGGAAAGTAGTAATTTCCTTTTATGACATTTTCGAAATAATCGAATTAGTGTACGATTTGTAGAAATCTCTGTCCCGAACTTGACAGATCGATAAAAAAGATTTAATGGCCGATCTTAAAACTGCCAAACTTAATAATTGTTTCTTGACATTCTGTACATTTATAGATACGTGTTGAGTGGATATATGTGTCATTGAATAAAAAAAAATGAATCGCCATTCCCATGACCGGGTTAAAAAAAATCATCGTCATAAAAAAGGGGGGAAATTTTCTCGAAGTAGCAAAGTAAGAAATCGATTAATCTCTTTCAACGATTCAACGATTCCACGCACTTTCTCACTAAATCGTCTCCTCGAGCTCGTCATCGGCACAATCGATTCGAAAGATCACGGAATCGTGAAATCGATGAGTTCGAGTCGTGAAAAAAATCTTGAGCCCTTTCGAGCGCAACTTTCACGGAGGATCGATGCTTGGTGAAAAAAAAATTGGCCGAGTCACCTCTTGTCAATGAGTTCCACTCGTCTGTATAATCGATCCGAAAGAGGCGTCGAAATACACCGATCAGCGACGATTTCGTTTTTTTTTTACAAATTTGATGAATTTTTACATATTTTTGACAAATTTTATGAATTTCTACAAGTTTAATACGTTTCTACATATTTTATAAATTTCTATACATTTTTGACAAAGTTTTTACAAATTTTATAAATTTCTGTACATCTTTGACAAATTTTGTACAAATTTTATAAATTCCTACAATTTTTGACAAATGTTATACAAATTTTATAAATTTCTATAAATTTCGACAAATTTGATAAAAATTTTATACATTTCTACAATTTTTGACAAATTTGATATAAATTTTACAAATTTCTATAATTTTTGACAAATTCGATACAAATTTTGGTCAAATTTGATAAATATTAAAAAATAAAAATAATTGTAACTTTACAAACATTTTTTATGGGACACGAACGAGTCTTAAAATAGAGGTATGACAAAAGGTGTGAAAGACAACACCGAGAAAAATAAAGTGTCAAAATTCTCGTTCGATTGACTCCAGTTAGCTCGAAGCACAAAGTTTTATCGAGCCCTTCGCAGACCTAAAATAAAAAACTGCCTGAGCATTGTTCACACCTCCCCCAGATACCCACCATCTTTTTAAATCCAAATTTGACAAAAAAAGTGACATCGTCGAGCCGGAAAAAGAAAAAGGAAAGCGAGTGGCGTGACGCAAGGGCCTCGCCCTTTTCTTCGAATCTTAACGGCCAGATATTATCGGGAGAACAACCCTTTGGTGTAACACGTGTAACCACGTGGTTTTTTAGGGTTGTCAGTACAGGAAGGAAGAAAGGACCGAAGGAAACGCCCGCTTCGTAAACGGTCGCCACAAAACTGCGGGAAAAGTCTCCTAAAAAATTTAAGTGCTGGATTCGAACCGTTGGACAAAAAAGTGACACAAAAATGGGAGAATCGTGGTTTTATAAGACTAGATCGTGCCGTACATGTTTAGCCTCAAAAACAGTTGATTTAATAATAAATTAAGACAAATTAATTAAGACGACTTAATTTAATGATAAATTAACAAATTTGGGATTGGAAATATCAATGTTCTACTTTTAATAATAATTGAAGTCAAATTTGACGATTTCGATTTTAATTCACAGTTTTCAAATTAAATTTTTTTCAAATCCAAAACAATTCACAAACTATTTTTTAGATTTTCTACAAATTTCAAAACTTCGAAATCCCTCTTTCCAGGCGTTTAAAAAAAAAGTTGCCGATTAAAAAATATCAATATATTTTATAATCAATATATCTCAACGACTTTCGACGTAACTCGGGCAATTCAGCCGGACGTTGGTCCCGGTTGAACACGGACTAGCGAACTAAAGAAAAGAAAGAAGAAGAAGAAAAAAAAACGAACAAGTGTCAGACGTTTTCGAGTTCCAACTGAAAGAAGAGCTCTGATCCATGTTGAAAAGGAGGGGGGGGTTAGGAGACGTTATTTTCGAAGACGTTGCGGAGAAAAATGGAGCACGAGTCCCGTATGCGAAGGGTCGTGGTTGAGGGCCCAGCTTACCGAGGGCCCGGATAGAAACTGTGAAGCCAAAGTGGCATGAACCGGAGTAAAAGAGACAGAGCTTTTGAAGGTAGGGGAGTGAGAACGCGAAATACATCTGCCTGAAAAAAACAGTCGAGTTCTCAGTGGCGGAGTGAAATGGAATAAAAGTACACAAAAAGAAGTCTGCTAGCTTCGGTGAGAAGAATCGAGATCCTATACAAACTTGTCCTTCGATACTTTCGGCACAAACCGAAATATCTTTCATCCCCCCCTACCCTTGGAATTGCTCCCCTTTCTCGTTACGACATACGTAAAGAGAAAAAAAGACCGAAAGAGAAGTTGCGAAATCGATGTAATTCGAGTTTGTCGTAAGTGCCGATAGGAGGTTGAAAAAGAACGGAAGATATCTAGGGTAGTCAGTTTTAACGATTCTTTACAAGATTTCTTCTGCCAGGATCGATTCTCGATTTTTTCATCCCTGGAGCATTCTTCGTTGTACCTACCATTCTGTAGTAGTAAACTCGTGCTTGATCCACCCCTTTCTTTCTATTTTTCTCTCTGTCAGGTTCTTTCTTTCCAACGATCAGCCCTCTTCTATCGGACAACCGACTCATCTGGACTCGAACAAAAAGATCGAAAAATATCAAACGAAGTCTTTGGTTCTTTTTTTCTTTTGGGCAGACCAACGAGTAGGCAAAATACAAACCAAGGAAGAATTAGGGGTGTTTGAATCAGAAGGACGTAACGATGAACCAATGCAATCAGGGGTTTCGTCAGGGTTAAGGGTCAGATGCGTTTGAAGAAACTTGCTAAAATCTTGTCGTGCCTGGATTTCAAGGACTTCGTTCACCTTAGGGCCACTCTATTATCTCCATCTCTCTCTCTCTCTCTCTCTTGGTTCTTTTACCCCTCGTTTACGTCGCACACGACCGTTTGCCCGCCCCTTCCCGAAAAGGACTCGTACCCAAGTTGGGACTCTTCTCGCTTTCTTTTTGTACGGTTTTCATACGCGCGATTTCTTCGGCTGCTCGTCGTTATACATATGCAAAAATGGCTTCATACCTGTCCGCTCATTCATACACCCTGTATAGCCCGTATACGCTCATCGATCTGGCATATGCAAAACCGGGTTGCCAAAAACAAGTCGCGCCCAAGACACATGGCGATTCCACAAGCTGTAACACACACTGTTGTGTACCACCATTGGGAACTCACGAATAAAGGGACAGCAAAATGGAAAAAGAAGGGAGGACCCCGAATACGAACGATAGTTTGAGCCGGTAGAAAAATTTTTGGTCGCATGGGAACACGCGAGCATTGAGGCAGGTGTGCTGCTCCAAATAGTAAGAGAGAGAGACGGAAAAAGGGCGAGAGAGAGAGAGAGAGAGAGATTGCTAAGATAGAGAAAGAGCGATAGAGCGAGAAAGAGAGAGAGAGATTGCTAAAAGAGGGAGAGAAAGATTGCTAAGAGAAAGAGAGAGGGAGATTGCTGAGAGAGAGAGAGAGAGAAAGATTGCTAAGGGAGAGAGAGAGAGAAAAAGAGAGAGAGAACGTGATTGCTAAGAGAGAGATGATGATAATGATAATGTATTTATGCCTTGGTCAACACTTTTAGGCAATATAAAACATACATTTTAAAAAAATTATAACAATAAGATATTAATGTAATAAATCGTCTTAATCGTAATCTAAACAATTTTTCTGAGGTACCTCCACCAATTCAGTTTACCTAGATGCGATATAGAGAGTGATTGCTAAGGGAGAGAAAGAGAGAGAGAGAGAGAGAGAGAGAGATTGCTAACAGAGAGAGAGAAAAAGAGCGAGAGCGTGATTGCTAAGAGACAGAGAGAGATAACGATTGCTAAGAAAGAGAAAGAGAGACAGAGATGATGATGATGATGATGATGATGATAAATTTTATTATGCCCCAGAATAAACGACCGGGCAAGCTAATGATCATAACAAATATTGAAATAATACAAAAAAATATTATTTTTTGTAAAGATGACGATGATGATAACGATGATATGGTTTATTATGTCCTAGTCGGAACTTTCGGGCAAAAGAAAAAATAAAAATTTAAAACATAAAACTTAAACCTAACTTAACTCAACTTAACATGATAATAGGTACAGAATGATATAATGATAGCAACTTAAAGATAACAGAATGAGAAAATAAAAACAGAGAATGATAATAATAAAGCTATTGATAATATATAATTCCATATTATATAATATGGAAACCATGAAAGAATATAAAAGTAACGATGAGATAAAAATAAAGTAAAATAAAAATATAGTAAACCTAACGATTTCAGTGAGATAAAATAATCCTAAACGTCCAGTAGTTCACAATTAAATAGATAGTCGATAGAGAGAGAGGGAGAGAGAGAGATTGATTGATTGATTGATTGATTGATTTGTGTATTTATGCCTTACTGCAATAACACTTTTAGGCAAAGAATATAAAGCCATAATTACAACAATTTTTCGCTTCAAACTAAACTTTCCAACGTCAAGGAATATTCTATCAAGTACCTTACAAAATAATAACAATAATAATAATAATAAAAATAATAGTAAAAGAAAAGATAATAATCGTCGTAATAAGATACTAATCGTAAAGAGAGAGAGAGAGAGAAAGAGAGATTTCTAAGATCAGGGAAAGAGATGTACAAAGATCGCTAAGCTGTCTCTACGACGCGTTTCAACACCAGTAATCTTCCCGTATAATGCCCTTCCAAAATTCGTTTTTCTCTCTTCACCCCCTCCATTTCGCTCCTTTTTATTCTGCGACCCTCTTGTGCGCGAAAAGCGTGCTGTCTTACGAAACAAGAGCAACGAAGAAGGAGAGAGAGAGAGAGAGAGGGGGGGATAGAAAAATAGGGTGAAGATGACAGAGAGAAAAAGAAAGATAGAAAAAGTGAAGACGAAGAGAGACATTCCCTGGTCTGAATGCACCTTTGATTGTAGTCGGTTGGGTCCTGCGGAAACTTGAAGGTTTGGAAACCTTTTTCTTCACCGTACCCTTCCAACTTTTCTTCACCAAGCCTTCCTCTCTCTCTCTCTCTCTCACTCCCGTGGTATTTTGTACAAACTCTCGAAAATTCTCGCCCACGGTGGTGTCGTATCGAAATTCCAGCTAACAAAAGGCTGGCCTGACCAGAGTGATTAAACGATCGGGGCACGAGCCTAGTGACATCCTTTCGCCCGCATCAATGCCCACGTTGCTCGCAGTGAAATCTCGAGTGCCTTCAGAGACCCCAGGACGAAGGAGGTGGCCCAGAGGGAGGGTAATGCCACTTCGAAATCTGCCAAGTTGGCATTCAAACCAATGATATATTGGAACGTTTCGGATATTCGCAGTGCAGAGGGACGATTGGGGGGGGGGGGGGAGACGAAGATATCGTATTTTGCCCCAGTTTCACTTTCAGGGACACGCAACAGTTAACAAAACAAATAACAGATAAAAGTATACAAAATAATAAAGAATAATTTATAACGAAACGATAACGAAAAATAAAAATAACTGAAAGGAGTCTACGACAGAAATAATAAACGAAATAACAAAGTTTGTAACAACTAAAAGATGACTACGAATTTAACTTAACATCTAACAATAATTATGTACACAAAAATCTATGAATGAACTAAAAAATAAATGAAAATCGTTATATATATAAAAAAAATACATAAAAATTGTTATTTGAACAAGGAAACACTAAAAAATAGTTATGTAAACTGAAAGTACATGAAAATAGCAAAATAGACAAAAAAATATATAAAAATCTCTAAATAAACAAATAAATACATGAAAATCCCAAAATAACTAAATAATGCATAAAAATTCCTAAATAAAAAAATAAATACATAAATATCCCTAAATAACAAAATAAATATATAAAAATTCCTGAATAAACAAATAAATAAATACAAATTCCTAAATAAACAAATAAATACATAAAAATCCCTAAATAAACAAATGAATACATAAAAATCCCTAAATAAACAAATGAATACATAAAAACCCCTAAATAAACAAATAAATTCATAAAAATCCCTAAATAAACAAAAGATAAAGAAACATTCGTTATAAAAAGCAAAAAATCAACAAAATGAGAGAGAGAGGTTGCCAGACAGCAGACAAAGACATAGAAAGAGAGGGATAGTGGTTCAGTACACCGAAATATATAGAGCGCAATTCTGTAGAAGCCAAGGTTTGGGGGTTGGAAGAGAAACGGAAGTTGTATGTACGTAACCACGTGACCGAAGGTACAAGGGTGAGGTATGAATAGGGACGATTTTTCGGTAGCGCTCGTTTCGTTATTCTCTAAGACCGGCGGTCCGGAAGGAAGGAAGAAATATAATACTCCGTATTTGCGGTGCATATACTCGTAAGTTCACGTCGCACATGACAGTCATCGTTTCGTCGGTATAAGCGAATCTTTGTATACCCGAATTTCGAATACGCTTCGGATTACGAGTATGGTGGAGTCTTTGACATCGTACGGAAACCAGGATCATTTTTCAAAGTGGAAAACGTACTTGTTGCAAAACCTATTTATTGCGCAATTGAATTTTAATTTATTCTTTTTTTATTTTGATCGATCATTCGTGATACTCGGAGAAAAAAATTCGCTGTTGATACAGTCGGACCCTTCATCGCGAGGAATACGTCGAATTGGCCGAGCTCGCAGTATCGTCGAGTTGGCGCCTCTTGAAAAGAAGGGTTCGCAGGTACAATCCAAAGTGGACGAGAAGAAGAAGAAGAGGAGGAAGAGAGGAGAGGATGAAAAGAAGAGAGAGAGAGAAAGAGCTGGTCTCACCTGCCCTCCCCTTGCTCCCCCCACCCCCTCTTAAAGTTCCTTCAACCGCTTTACCAGTCCCGAAACTCTGGCTGGCCCCGCGGGAGGTTCAAGGCTCCTCAGTTTTGCCTCTCTCGTCCTAACCGAGTATTGCCTTTTACCTCTTGCTCTCACGAAAAAAAAACGAGTTTCGACACAACCGGAGGATCTTGTCCAGCCGAAAAGAAGATTCTGCTTTCTTGTTCCTTTTTTTGTATATCTGGTGGTCTCTCTCTCTCTCTCTCTCTCTCTGATTCTGGTCCAGAAGACCTTGAAGTTGTTGGTACGGCTCGGTCAGACTCCTCGCCTTTTTTTACTGGCCAGGTATTCCCCTCAATTCCTAATAGCATCATTTTTCTTCTTTCGTACTCTCGGTCTCCCTCCCACTCTATCCCCTATCGCAACAAACCTTTTTCTTACGTGAAACGAATTTTGACTACCGAGATAGTCGTTTGATGAAATATTTGAGAATTCACATTTTTTTTGTCCACTGAAATAAACCATCGTGATCATCCATCTAAACTCAAATTTATTGACCCGAAGAGTTATGCAATCAGGAGTATAGGGGATTCGAAAAGTCGTTGGTTTTTTGGTCAGTCGTTAGCACGGAGACGAGGTCCAAAAGTCACGACGATTATTTCTCTCCATCTCTCATTTATATGAAAGCCATGTTAAGCGTCAGCTAAACTCTATGTATATTCGATATTTACCATAGTGGTTATTTTCGTATGCTATATATAGATTAATTTTATTTTCTACTCTTTTTACGGATCGTTTAATTTTGTTATTTTTCATTTTGTTATTTTACATTAATTTTCACTACTTTGGTGAATTATATTCACAGTCATTTTATTTACTGATCTTTTTACGAATTGTTTAATTTTATTATTACATATTATATTTTTTGGCGTTCTTTTGCTTTTCTTTTTAAATTTGTTTTGAGAGTTATTTTATTTTCTGTTTTTTTTACGCATCGTTTAAGTTATTATTATTTATTGTGTTATTTTACATTCTTTTTTTCCTTATTCTAAATTATATATGGACTTTATTTTTTAATAAAATTGTTTTTTTTTCTATTTAATTTTTTTAATGTTTCGAATTCAATTTAATTTAATTTTCTTTTCGTTTTTTTCTGTTATTATGGCTTAAGGTTGCGACCAAGGTATAAATAAGTCATCATCGTAAATTCTCTCTCTTTCTATATAAATATATATATATCCCTCTTTCATCGTAATTTCCTGACTGTATTCTAGCTGACCTCAAACCCATCACGACACTAACGTATCTCCCACGGTCTCCTTAATCGCGTGAGGATAATTACGTTCCTCGAGAGGGGCAAGAAGGGATAAAGTTGGGAAACCAGAAAGAGGGGTGTCTCGAGGGTGTGCGAGCGATAAGCGTCTACGTGTCAACGAAGAACAATGTGCCGATAAATGACAGGGTAACAGTTTGAAGTATAGATATACAGAGGGCAGAATAGCGGCACAAAGCTCGACAACCTGCTCCTCTTCCAACTGTCGTCCAGTCATTGAACTCTCACTCCTTCACCCCAAGACTTTTACTACTGCGACCTTTTTTTTTTTCGTACTTCCTCTTACCGGCAATTGTCCTGAACGAAGTACGTTTTTATTTTGTGGACGCATATTTTAAAGTATTGTTGGATGGGTATTAAAAAATCGCCAAAATTTGCAAAAATTTGAGGAATTATAGTTCTTGGAATAATTATACGTGAATTATTACAACATTTTTTTAAAGATGATTTAGTAGTTTTTCGGTTGTTATTTAATTCAGTTTGCCATTTAATTTAAATGTAATTTAATTTAAATTTCCATTATTTCGAATTTATCGATTTATTTAAATAATTTGGTGACTCTCAGATTTTTATTTAATTCGATATTTAATTCAAAATGAAATTGAGTTTTAAATTATTTCGAATTTTGCAATAAATAATTAAGTAAATTCATAAAATAATGAAAAATGTATTTTAAGGATGAATCAATCCCCAACTATTGGAAAACTCAATACACGTAGAAATTCTTGGTCAAGTATTGATACTAATAAGACGATACGAGTGTACCAATTAAACCTAATAATTAACAATTTTTTGACAAACTACAAAATGAAAATAAAATAAAAAATACAAATAATCGAAAAACTATAAAAAGAACAATTACAACTTCCTTCATCATTAAATCACCTCAACACGTAATACACATTTTAAACATTTTAATCCACGATTCTCCCAATTTTGACTGAATTTTTTTTCCCGCCGTGCTATCCAGTAATACCTTAAGGGATTAATTTCCCCAAAGATCAACCTTACAAGAGAAATGTATACAACATAGTGAATTTCAATGGTACAAAACAGTTGTATCGCTTTCGAATCAAATATAGGGTGAGAGTGACCGTTGCGCACTTTTGGGCATGAAAGTTCGAAAAATCCCGGAACGTCGGGTGAGCCCCATCATGACCCTGCGTTGTCCATCCATCGATGGATAAAGCCTGAGTATATCGCTCACATTCTCTCTCTCTTTCGATCTGGCTTTGCTCTATTATAAAATTGTCCATATACGTTGATATATATATATATATATATATATATATATATATAGTGGTGAGCACAAAGCTGTTCGGAAAAGAAACACCAGCCGGAAGAAAGAACCAACGGTCGTTCCTCATACGCTGACACACATGTCTGTGTACCAACACGAATTTTATATCCTTTTATTTCTCCCTCTCTTTCCCTCTCTTTTTCTGATCCGCGATGTATACCTGGCCGCGAATCCCTCTCCCAAGGAATTAAACAGAAGAAAAAGGGAACATTTCGCAACGTACCCAAGTAGGGTCGCAAAATCAAAAACCCGTTTTTTTTTTTTCATCTGGATTTCGAACTATGGGAACGGGCTACAGGAGACCGACAGTTTCGTTTCTTTTATCATCCGCGTTGAAAGTCCTGTCCGAGTTAAGAGAGAGTCCGAAGGGACTCTGGATTTCCTCCGAGGGTTCTCTTCATTAATTTACCGAAGCAAAACAAAAACAGTACGACGTCGGGATGGACAACAATTCGCCAGTGGAGGCTTCGTGAAATTTGAAATGAAAAAACGTTGGTCAGTCTTTTGTTATTCAAACGGTCCTCGAAGGACTCAAAATCTTCGAAAGAACTAAAATGTCTTTGAAATTTCAGGAATTATTGTTCCTGATTTCTAAGTTAAAAAACTATATCAATTGTTATTCTTCATTTTCGTCAAGTACTATAATTGAACTTGAATTCCTCAAATTACAAAAAATTTCTAGGAATTTTTCACTAAATAATTTAATAGTTGAAAATATATGAATTTAAAATGGTTTTTAATGAAAAAACATTTTCTGTAGAAGTTAATTTTTTAATAATTAAATTACAATCATATCAGCTATTTAACGGTTTATTATTTCCTATTTATTTTTAATTAAATTAACTATTTGCACGACTAAAAATGTGCGACACAAACCACAAAAAAAAAGAGTGAGAAAATATCATACAACCGTTTGAAATTCGAACATTTTTCGAACAGCTCTGTTGAAGTTACTGAATTTTTAATTACGCGAGATTGGATCGATAATTAGAAGAAAAAAAAACGGCTAAAAAAATTCCGCCACGAAATTGACGTTCTTTCTGCTTTTTTCTGTTTTCGTAACCGTTAGAAACGAACGACGAATCGAGTTTGTCAAATTCGTTTGACAGGTGTACGAGGTCGAGAAACAAAAACGAAAAATGTACAGGTATGAGAGAGCACGAGAGCACGCGATTTATCGTCGGTATCGCAATTATGCAAATCTCCACTATTAGGACTTATCCACGCGGCGTGGAAGTTTCACCATCGTGGTTTTATTGCGTCTGAAAGGTTCCCCTTTCCTCAAACCCCCCCCCCCCCCCCAGAAAGTCATCGTGTTTTACCGTACACCTATGCATAATTATCTAAGAATTGAACGAATAAACGTGACATTGGCAGTGCCTAATAAACCCCCAGGGACAACCTGTTGCCTCATTCTCCCCCGCTTTATGATCGCACAATGCAGATTGGCAGATACGTACTCGAGAAAGAAACGAGAGCAGGGGAAAACGAAAGAGCTCTCAGGATTCGAGAGATGCTCAAAAATGCCTTTGAGATATTAATCCCCTTAAGTATAATAGCTTAAGATATATCGGCCTTGACGAGTACTTTTCATGACAGAGGGAGAACGAGAGATTATTTAAAAAATAATAATTTTATCGAATTAATTGAGATATTGAGACTGGCTGGTTTTTACGAAGTTTTCTGATATCTTAAATTCGTAAATATTATTTTATTTATATTTTATATTTTTTCGTTGTACATTTCTTTTTGTATATTTTATATTTCTTTGGTACACATTTTACGAGATTTTCTATAGTATTAATCTCTGAAAGCATGTTTCAAGAAATAGTTTTTTCTTTATTTATATATATGTATTTTTTAAATGTATTTATTTATATATTTAAACTTTCTTTGTGATATCAATGGAATTATCAACTATGTTTCGGTGAATTAAAATAAAATGAATTTATTTTGGGAGTTATTTGTCAGTTTTTCGGATTTTTGGATTTATGTAATTTGGGAAAGATATTTTTATCTGGGTTCGCTGTTTTCGTAAATTAGATATATAAAACTTTTTTTTTTCATTAATTAAAATTAATTTCTTTTTATTAATTCAATTTTTGAAATTATACATATAAGCATTGATTTTTTTACCTGACTAATTTATTTATAATACATACACCTGATTAATACACATTTCCTTTACTGCAATTAAATTTGCAGGCAAACAAATATTTTCAACAAATAATAATTTTCCACCTGACAAAAATTCAAACTATGATGAATTTCTCTAAAAATCATCTCCAAATTTGTAACCAAAGATACCTTCACGCGATACCTTCTTACAATAAAAAAACGTTTGCTACCACACGAACTGTAAAACATCGAATCAACAGAATATCATGTTCCACTTCAGCGGACAATGCGACGACACAAATAAAATGAAAATTAACGAAGAAAGTTAAAGTTACGAGACAAAGAAAAATGCGACCGTCACGCTCGACGATTCCCAAAAAAATGTCCCACCCGCGAAGTACCACCTGACCAATTAGCATATCCATTAAAGGCGACGTTCGTATGGTCGCATTACTCGTTGAAACATAGTCCATTCTCGTAGGAAGAGTCCTTTCGTCGGACGAAAGTTCGAATCGTCCCTAAAAGGGGCAAGGACAATTTGTGGTTTTTCGTTTCGTATGCAAACAAGACTGGGGGGGGGGGGTTCTATTATAAACGAACGTGACGGTAATTTCGATAAATAAAACATTTCCAGGGTTCAAACGACTGCAAAATGAAGTTGGCTCGGACAGGTGTCCCTAGATGATAACAGGCCCAATATTGGGTTGGAATGGACAGTCCTAGGGCAAAAGGACGAACGATACTGAACGATCCTTCGGAATTCTTCAAAAAGATAAAAAAAGGGATCATCCAAGTATGGAGGGTAGCGTTTGGTCGTTTTTTTTTTTCAAGAACGATACTTTCGGTCAAGTTGAAAACATTTTCAGGAGCCAGATGGGCCCTTCGTGCCCTTTTCCCACTTCACTCTCTCTCGGTAGACGAGCAGGTGCTCGGTACGGTTTGGAAGCGAAGGACATGCCCGATCGCTTCACCGAACGAGAGGACGTCACACTCATCCTTTTATTCTCGACCAATCACGAAAGTTACGCCCTTCTGAAGCGCAGAAACGGGATTTATCGTCGTCCTAGGGCGCGGCCCTTCGAACCGAAATCTCGTCCCTTACGCCCTTATGTTTCTTACGTCTCTATTCATCGAGCAATACTTCTGTCTGCGTGAAAACAAAAAAAATACGCGGAAAGAAATATGGCGGAGCAATACAGAATTCTTTGGTAAAAAAAGGGCGAAGGGCTCGCGCTTAGACTCGTGGCAACGGCCTGGTATGCAAATGAATGCATTCTTTATGCCCACTACTCTCACAATGCGACGAGCCACAAACCTTTCTCTTAACTTTTCGTGCGAACTACCCTGTCGCCCCCCCTTAGAGAGGAACCGTTAAAACTTAAAACCTGCTGGTCTAGGGGGTTGCACGAGTGTGCGAAAAAATGTGAGCATTTATTTAGTACATATATAAATATATATATATACGCATATATAAAATCAGATTTTTCCATAAAAAAGTGTATTTTTATTTCTTTCGATAATTTTTAACTGTTTATTTAAAAATTTATATATATTGTCCTGTAGAGGATTAAATGCTGTGATTTTAGTGTCGAATTTGAAATTTTCCAAAAATTGTAAAACTGTTCTATTTCAATCCCTTTTTCGACCCCTTAATTTCATTCGAATGATGTCTTGAATGAGCCATTGAAAGAAATATTGTAAATTACAGGTCAAATTACGTATACATATATACACACTAAATAAATTCTAACTAAATATAATAAAAATAAAGTTCATATATATATATATATACAGGGTGACCTGTAATTTGACCTGTAATATTCCTTCAAATGGCTCATTCGGGGGATCATACGAATCAAATTAAGGGGTTGAAAAAGGGATTGAAATAGAACAGTTTTACAATTTTTGGAAAATTTCAGAGTCGACACCGAAATCAAAGCATGTAACCCTTTGTATGGCAATATATAAATTTTGTTAAATACGTAAAAAATATTTATCGAAAGAAATAAAAACACACGTGTTTCTGGAAAAATCTAATTTGTTTTATTTATTTAAAAAATACAAATTCATACATTGGTTTGTTACAGATAAGTTTCATTGACTCAAAATGGGTTCGAAGTAATATTTTGATTTTGATAGGCAGAAAGGAGGGTTCAAAAAAGGCTCTATTCTGAATTTTCAATGCATACTTTTTCGAAAGTTGACAAATTGAATAATATTGAGAAATAAATAGTTTTCAATCGGAGCTATAATTAAATCGAAAATTCGAAAACGAAAAAATGTGTTCTCGCTTTTCGAATTCTTGAGCAAATTAATTTCAACGCTGCACGGTTCGATATGAAATGAAAATGGGAGTGGTAAAAGCTAAGAGGGCAAGGGGCATGTTGATAGTATTTAATATCGATTCACACTGCGATATTTTTTTGACAGGTTAAATTGGAAGAGCGCAGGTAAGAATCACGAGAATGATTTTTCTCTCCCCCTCGACTCGTGGTTTTAACGAGCCATCGAATTATCTTGTTCGCGGTGGGGCTCGAATGCTCGTACTCTGAACGAGCTGCATTATTCAACGGAGTAAATTACTGAGCGTGTTCATTGCGAATTCATTCATCTCTTCTTCTTTTTTACTTTTATCGCAAATGGAAGATTGTTGGGAAGAGATCGCTGTGGGAAGATACGATTTACCCCGTGGGAATTACCATCGACGTGCCCAAACCATTCTCATTATTTCTAGAATGAGTCCGCCAGCGTCGATCCTTTCGTTTTGACGTTTTCTCGTTGATGAAAATGAAAAAAAAGTCGAAACTTTTTTTAAATATCTAATTTTTTAAATAATTGTTTAATAAATGAAAAACATGTTGAAGAATGACACGTATTATTTTTTTATTTTTTAATCACATATTTCTGCTTCATTTTCGACCATTTTGAAATTACTTCTGTACCCTCATTTTTTATCATTTTTAAATTTGTCTTATACCCTCATTTTTGACAATTTGTAGATAACTATTTTTGCCTAATTTTTTATCATTTTTAGATTCCTCCTTGTGTCTCCATTTTTTTTATTTTTGAATAATATCTCATCAAAATTCGTTTCAATAATTGCTGCAATTTTTCCAATACATTTTCCGGATCCCTCTATTTTTCCATACACTACATTTCAGAAAATTTGTTTCACCATTATATCACATTTTTCACTCCCATTCTAGCATATTTAAACAACATTTTTTCCGTTGTATATTTCACTTCCACATTCCCGCAAATGCTCAAGATTTTCCATCATCGGTTTCTTCAGTATAGACCAACCTCCCTTTTTTTTCTCCCTTGTCTTACCACCCTTTTCTTTTTTTTTAAGTACTTATACTGCTGTTGTATTTGATTTTTTTCCGGTCTTAACCAACCCAAAAAAATATTTACACACCCACACACATATATATATATACAAATTTCTACAGAATAAAAAAATGTGTTGCGTCACTCTAGTGCTAACTCATAAAATCGTCGAACCCAGGTGTATAATTGTTACGAGGTGAAGGAGGAGACATTGAGAATATCACCTGTTTCACTATACGTTCCGCATGGTACGACAGGTGTGTAGCATTGTGTCTTCTATAACCTCTATACTTATACTCATTCCTATATATATATATATACAAATTCGAGGTCGTCTCGTCACGTTTACGTTTTTAGGGCAACATCCACATATATATATATAAACACACACCCTCACACAAACATATATATATACATGCTACAAAGAAACGCCGCTATGTTATTATTATTTATATCGCTATTATTACTGCAGTGGCTCGAAGAGTGAGCCTGCAATATTGTATAGGGCCAATAAAAATGAAAAAGGATGTCAGTTCGAGACTTAAAGCTTTTGGTGGACGATATTATAAATATGGCATTGCGTATATACAATTATATCGTCTGTCGTCGAGTTTCTCAACGCTCGTTCGACCCATTCCACGTTTTGCGTCGTATCACATCAATTTCTTTTTCAGTCTTTCTCTTGGCCAGTTTACGATCGTAGAAGGAACTCGACCATTATTCCGAGCGTTGTTTTATGTCTATAGACGTGACGTCGTTTGTACGTTTACAATGAAACGAACGTGGACGTTTTCGTATACGAGGAGGGTAGCACACGTGTTCTACGAGAGCAGGATTATAATTAAGGTTATGTGTATCAAAGACGAGGGCGAACTACTATGTCGGGTACGAAAATTTGTTGAATACACCTCGATAGCTTTTGCAACGACCCCAGTCTTCCGCGAAACCACCCTCGACAACCTGCTGCTACACCCAGATGACCCAAGCGGTAGTTACACTTAATTGAGCATGTCGCTTCATGTCGCAGGTTAAACGAACAGGTATCGCTGATATGGGGCACTTCATATACACCTGAGAAATTTCAATGGACTGTGTGGAGAGATATTCTCGTGAAAGAACGTTTTGTAGGATTGTTTTTGCCTGGTTTTTGCCATAACCTCAAATAATCCTGTAAAAGTAGCGACACTAAACATCAATATTTTTGGGGGGTCCGACCTATGGAAATATAGGTTTTTGGGTCGGCTGAAACCAAATCTGATGTCTGTTTGATTCTATCGAACCAAGTTTTTGCTGTAACATCAAATAACCCTGTTAGACAGTAGACAAACATCAATATTTTTTGTGGGTCCGACCATTGTAAATATATGTTTTTGGGCTCGCTGAAATCAAATCTGATGTCCGTTTGAACCAGTAAAGCCAAGTTATTGCTATTACCTCAAATAACCCTATATTTGTAAAATTATTTTAAGTTGTAGCGAAAATCCAACTTTTTAGAGTTTAAGGGACTTCAGATTCGTTTTCAACGACCCCAAAAATGCTCTGTATGTAAAAGAGCATAAAAAGGTCTCACGTGATTATCTTATAAATCCATCTAATAGTCAATTTATCAGAAAAAAAAATTGGAAAACTCTGACGAATTTCTGTGGAATATTAAATCGATAAATAATCTCGTTGCTGGTCCATGTCCCAGATATTACATTAACGTCTGTTTCAAGCTTCTGTATGCCTTCACTTTACAGCGGGAAATTGAAGGCATAAAAAAATTAATTGGACAGGCTTAGCTTCAATGATCCGATTAATGAATCGCACGTTCCGGTACTCTCGGGGCGTCTCTTTAAACGACCGGATTTCGAAGAGATTCGAAGCTCGTCGATAATCCGGTGTCGGGTATGAAACATCTGCCGGCTCGTTGAATGACCGCGAGGGTGTCGCGCAGGTGTTCCATTTATGAGTTTTTCAATTCCGAAATATTTATGTGACTTTTTTTTCCTCCAAGATTCTTCAATTAATTTATACAATGGAAAGGGGCGCGCAAAGCGGTTTATCCGATTACAGAAAAAAAAGTCACACATCCTTTGCAGCTGCGACGTGATCTCTGTGGATTGTCGCAATATTTAAGTTTAAAAAAAAATTATGATGATCTAAGTATAAAACAAATTTTAAAAGATTATGATGATCTAAGTTTTAAAAAAGTTTTAAAAAATTATGATGATCTAAGTATAAAAAAGTGTTAAAAAATTATAATGATCGAAGTTTAAAAAACGTTTTGAAAAATTATGATGACCCAAGTTTTAAAAAACTTTTTTAAAGTTTGATGATTAGGTTTAAAGTTTATGAAGTTTGTGAATTTTATGGAGTTTTTGGAGTTGATACAGCTTCCGAAATTTATAAAATTTATGAAGTTAAAAAAAAAGTTTTGATGGTGATGATAAATACAAATTACGAAAGATTTGTAGATCGAGGAATAGAGCTGGGCTTCACTTTTTTCGTTCGTTCATCTGTTTTGTGCACGAAACTAAACCGACTTTCATCGACAGCCAATAATCGTGCCTTTCGGCCGTGCTACTTTTGGCGATCACGCAAAAGCTTCGTCTTCCGGTCAGGAGATCCAATCTTCCGTTAGTATCGACAAGATCGAGTCAAACAGGATTGGACGAATGATGGAAGAAACCCGTGAAAAAATTGGGCTTAGAATAGTCAGAAAATGGATAAAACATCGATTTTCCTTTTTTCGTTGCACAGAAAGTCAAGTTAAATAAAATCTCGTCAATTTTTAAAACAATAAGATGCAAAAGTGTGGCACAATTGAAAGTAGTCGAAAAAAAGAGAAGCTCGTTTTTTTTTAAGAAAAATAAATAGAGCTTGTACCATAAAACCTTCTACTGAATTCCCATAATTTTTATTTAATTTTATCGTTGTTTTTTGCACAATCAGAAATGCTGAAGTGGACGGTATCGAGATCCCTGTCGACGGCCAATTCGACCCCCCATCCTGGGGTGAATGGATCGCACCAAGCGATGAACAACAAGCCAAACGTTTCGACCAGAAGACCTTTTCGGGATCTCTCTAACACACCACCAACCGCCAGATCAACGATAAACGTTCAACAAACGAATGAAAATTCAACGAACAAACCGACACCTGGACGTCGAAGACGATGCAGGAGTCACGGCAATGATCTCCGGACGTATTTCCACGTAAGTTTTTTATTTTATTTCAGCCCACGAAAAGATTTTCGGTACAACCAAAATCGTTATTTTTTCCTCGAAGAATTTTGGTTTGAACGTTTTTGTATAAGTTATTATATATTATAGTGATATAAAAATGTAATCGATTATCGATATATATGATCGATTCAATTTAATTAAATGTAAATTACTTCATTTGATTTAAATTAATAAATTTGATTATAATCAAATTTATTACAAAAATAAAATAAACGATTATACATCGATAAATTAAATTAATTCATAAAAATTCAATTAATTTATTTGATTAATAACTAAATGAATTAATTTAAATCAAAGTAATTAATTACATGAATTATTAATGAAATTTGATGAATTTTGAATTTTTATGATTAAGGAATTTTGATGAATTAATTTAATTTAATGTATCGATGTATAATCAATTATCGAGATATGATCGATTATCGTTATATAATCGATTTATTAAAATGCAAATTCGAAACAAATTATGTCTGTTTGATGTTTTTTTGTTTTCTCGTTTACTTGTGTAAAATAAGATAAAATGATCGTTTTATCAACAGGCAACGAAACCTAACCTCAGATCGAACAAAAGGCAATCGATCGCCCCAGAGATCGATAAATCTTCGAGGACGGAGAGCTTTTATCAGAGCACACCTCGAGTCGATTCGGACATCGGGCCGTTGACACTTTTCACCGGAAGTGGCGTCTCCCGTTGCTCGACCGTTCCAACCTTGCCAACCGATCCTACGGTTCTTCAAAGCGGAATCCCGAAAACGTTTCCAACAAGCAACAACGAATTACCCCAAAATATGATGAACGAAGCACGCGCGAACCTTCAATCCCACGTGTCTGATTTCTTCAATCAAATCTCCGTGGCTGGAAGCCCCGAAGACGTTATGGAAGCCGAATCCGTGCCATCTTCGAAAACTCGTATCTTCATCCAAAATCGAGACGCGACGAGAATGAAATTAGCCTCGGAATACGCGAGGACGCCCTGTCATCCGAAAATCGCCAAAATCACGAAACTTCACACACGCTGCAAAACGCCCTATCACACGAAAATAACTACCCACTGCAGAACTTCCTGCAACAATGCCAGAGAGGAACCTTTTCAACAGACTCCATTGGCCGGCAGATTGGCTCACATGAGGATCGATCAGGATCAGCCGAATTTTGAAAATATGGATAATACGGTGACCGAAGTACTCAACAGGTAATATTTTTTTTCCTCATCGTTGCACCAATGTGTAAAATCAATTATAATCGTTATTAATTCGTATATTATAATGATTATAAAGAATTGAGGATTTATCAACATTATAACGAATTATGATTTTTGGTTATTACAATTAATAATAAAATTGTAATATGCATCAATAATCCATCGTAATGAAAAAATAATTGTTGCCATTAATAAATAACTTTAGGTTTTTTTACTCAGTAATATTAATTTAGAATGATTAATAACTGAATTTGTAATTTAAATTTAATTGATAGATGAGTGATAAATAATCCATTATTTTTGTAATGAATAAACAATTCCTCGTGCATTTTATCTATTTTTTCCAAATACATTATATACCAAGAGCGTGACCCTAAAATTTGATGAGAAAAAAACCAAAATTGAAACCAAAAGTTTTGTAATTTTTTAAAAATAAATATATATAATTCTTTTTATAAATATATATATATATTTTTTTTAAATATAAAACCAAAAGTTTTATAATTTTTTCTGTAAAACAGGGTTTTTCAAAGTTTGAAAATTCCATATTTTTAATGACTACTTAAAAATCAATGAATCATATTAAATAATTCATGCATAGTCTTTGAAATCTTCAATGATTGGAACTTTGACGACCATAATGATAATAGGTACAAAATCGTGAATAAAAATAGTTTAAAATGTCACCAATCGTTGAAAAGTTTAAACGAGATTGATTTATCATTATATCCTGTTTGAAACGCTTAGATGGTGATTTTTACAGTGAGAATTGCCATTAAAAAAAAAACTAATTAACTAATTCCACAAGAGTCTAATTGTTTAACGTTTTCGTTGCGCAGAGAAACCGAGGGTAATTCTAACGACAAGACTGTCGCGGAAATATTGATGCTCGATTCAACGGAGAGACGAAGGGTCCTGGAGGTACCGGAAATGGGATCGAGGAAAACGGAATTGTCGAAGGTTGGAAGTACTTCGAGAACGGAAGTCGTTGATAACGAGATGAAGTACGAGACGAATGGAGAAAGAGAAGACGAGGGTTTCGTTGATGAAGGGAAAGCACCACACAACGACAGTTCGGTCTCTTCGGCGAGTCAACTGTTGGAGGATCCTTCACCGATGTCATGGGCGTTCCGTTCGCCGAGCGATTCCGAAGGTGTTTTCACGCTGCGACGACAGCGCGGCATACGTCGAAAACGACAAAAGAGAGATCCGGAAAAGGAGACAAATACGACGAGCAAAAAGCGCAGGTCGCGAAGTTTGAGCCCAACGAGTAAGAGAAAAATACTTGAAACCCAAGTACCAAGCATCGAAGCTGTCAATCATCACGTCAAAAAATTGGCTCTCGAAACCGATCTCGATTCAACCTTCGGCGAAGTCACCGCCTCGAAAACCATCTCCTTCAGTCGTAGCACCGAAGAAAAAGAGGACAACGCTAACGCCACCAAAATTCACTCCTGGGAATTGGAAAGTCCAAAATCATCGATGATCGATGATTTTCAAAGCTCCAAATCGTTCTTGCACTCTATCACTAATACCCCTGAAGCCCCACTTGTCGCTACCGTCAGAAGATGCCTCAAGTATAGCCCCGAAGACGAAACTCCGAGATCCGGATATTCCAAGGGCTCGATCGAAATCGAATGCACCATCGTTGCGGACAGTCTTCACGTTCGTGGTGAGCTTTTGAAAGTTTTCTTTATTCATATTGTATTCTTATTGTATTTCAGATTTCTTTTAGCTTTATTTTTAATTTCTTGTTCTTTTTTTTACTTCACTACAGAATACAATGAAAAAAATTGCATTCTAATTGCATTCTACTGTTCGTTTTATTTTTGTTTTTAATTTCTATTTTTTATTTCCGTATTTGTAATTTTTTAAGATCGTAGTTTATGAATTTTTTAATTTATCGTTTTTCAATCTTTATTTTCAATCTTTTAATTCTGGTGTTTTTTGAATACTGAATTTTGTATGGTGGTTTTTTTCATTTTTTATTTTTTATGTATCGTTTTATTGATTTCATTTTCTAAAAGAAATCATTCTCGTTCTTTCCTCTGCACCATTACTGGTCCCAACTTCATAGTTGTCCCATCCAATTATCCCAAAATTACTATAATCTGCAACTATTAATTACGATTTTCTTTTAATTAAAAAAAATCTGTTTATCTAAAACAAAATTTGTCAACTAAAGTGAATGATCGACAATTAAAATATATTAAAATCATAGTTAAGATAAAATAAAAACAAATAGAAATAATATCAAGGTATAATTAAGATAAATTGTTGATAATCAAAAAATACTATCAACAACAAGAAATCCATTAATCAAAGTAAACGAACCGTCTACGAACATAGTCCCAACTCGCACAATTTTTGAGGTTACCCAGAAAATCTTCATTACAATACAGAGCCAAGACCCTCGGGCTATAAAATAACGCAATCGACCGTGTCGAGGTTGCAACCCTGTAAACAACGAGAAACGAGATTTCGTTGATTTTCTGTATCCCTCGAGGCGTTTTCTCATCCCAAACTCCAAGAAAATGAAGTTTCTCGCCTACCGTTCCTAAAGACAAAGGAATTCCAGTTTACAACCTACTTTTGCCTCCCACAAGTTTGTTAGGAAAATGGAGTTCACCCTTCGTATATCCCTTCCATTCGTGAATCGAGGATTTTTTTTCATACTCTCCACGACTCTAGCCTCTTTACCATCCCTCGGTCGATTCAGAAGTCACCCTTAAAATGTTACGAGCCTGGCAATCCATCAAAAGATAAATTCAGCCTGACGTCAGTCAAGTTTATAGAAAGTAGAAAGACCGTTCAAAAAAATGAGGTAGCTTTTTATTTTTCTCGAAAAACATTTATTTATTCATCAATATATCTATTTCGTCAATTTTCAATCGCAATACATTCGTGCTAGCGCTTTTTCGAATCCTCACTTCCGGTACGCGCTTTTCGGTACGAAATGCCCTCTTTATTTCCTCAATCGTATCAAATCTCCGTCCTTTCGTGGCTCTTTTCAGTTTTGAGGATAAAAAAAACATCGCAGGTTTCCAAGTCCGGTGAATACGGTAGTTCAGTCATGGTCTTGTTTCTCACGAAAAACGTCACGAATGAGCAACGACGCGTGATCAGTCGGATTATCGTTTTCAACAGCGAAACAATCGCCGAGCATACCAAAACGCGTCTAACCTCAAAATCCATAAAAAAAAAAGAAACTAAACATGGAAAATAGCTGATCACGTCGACATACAGCCTTGACCGAAAGTATGAAGCATCCAATAATTTTTCTATGCGGACGAAAAATTCAATTTCTCGGCGAAAAAAAATCGTAAAAATTCGTTCAACAAACGGAACTGAAGCTAATAGTAACCTCTACGAACATCTAATCTCTAAATTTCGGGATCACCATTTTTCAAAGTCTAGCAAGCGATTATGCAAAGTACGAAAACA
>JAPYZJ010000502.1:0-42631 GCA_030522765.1 Ophioninae sp. B BG-2022a
CTCCTTTTCTTCCTTTGGCAGCGCCTTCAAAAACTCAGCACAGATACCGTCCTCCCCCGCCGCTTTACCGTTTTTCATTTTTTTCAGAGCCCCTTCCATCTATGAAATTTATTAATTTTATTTTATGAAATTTATTAATTTTATTTTATGAAATTTATTAATTTTATTCTATGAAATTTATCAATTTCACTGTGCAAATATAATAGTAAAAAAAATGACGCCATAAAATTGACTAATAAATAAAAATCACTTAATCCTCCAGTTCCCAGAAAAATAAGAGTTTACGCGGACGGCATTTACGATCTGTTCCATCAGGGCCACGCGAGACAACTGATGCAAGCGAAAAATGTTTTCCCGAACGTTTACCTCATCGTCGGAGGTGAGTTTCGTTTTGGGTTTTGGGCATTGGCGTAGTCAGCATTTTTTCTAGGCTAGGCGGTTTCTGGTCTCACGAAAAACTTGTTTTCTTCACAATCTTCTTTTTTTATTCCAATAAAACGTGCATCATACTTGACAATCACGTAACACAAGAAATATGGAACATGTTTTAATCACGTGTTTATCCGAACGCTAATATCAAACGCTGACAATAATTTGATAAATAATTAACCAATTATCACTTCAGTATTTACTCCACTTGCTAGTTTGTATGCTCAAATTTTAATCACTGTTTAATTAAAAAAGCTATCATTTTTTATATATTTTTTTAAATCGATAAAAAAAAATGTTTTACTTGAAATTTGTGTTTTTTTCCAAAATGTGATTTTCTGTGTTCAGCGCTTCGACAGAAATACTTCCGTCGCCGTTTCGACGTTGAAAAACTGGATCGATATTTTAGTCAATAAAATAAATAAAAGAAAAATAAAAATAAATTAATTAGTGGAAAACATGATTCAACTTTTATGAAATTATTTTATTCACGCTTCAGTAAAATTTGAATGAAATAATCCGATGATTTGATTTTAATTATATTCGATCGATTTTCTTTCCGGGAGGGGGGTGGGGGCGTCCACCCCTTTCCCCTCCTGGCTACGCCAATGGTTTTGGGTTGATCGGTAGAGTGACGAAAAATTCTTACGGTTTGTGAACGATGGCAGTGTGCAATGACGAGCTAACGCACAGTAAGAAAGGGAGAACGGTGATGAACGACGGTGAGAGATACGACGCGGTGAGGCATTGCCGTTACGTCGACGAAGTTGTCAGAGACGCACCGTGGGAACTCGACGAGGAATTCCTTGAGAAGCACAAGGTAACGCGTCAACGAAACGAGCCGAAAAAAAAAAAAACAAAAAAAAACCCCGTTATTTTTATCTTCGTGAGCATTCCACCGGAAGTACTCCCAGCAACTTCCGGCGATCCTCGAACTCTGGCTTGGAATATTCGATCGTGTGCAATGAATTATTGAGAGCTCGTCGGAAATATCGTTTCAATAAATTTTAATACACTCGATAATTTATCGAAATTTTATCGTTCGAGAGTTCATAGAGATTATTGGCGAAATTACATTCATTTTTCTTAACCCCTTAAACTCAAAAACTTTCTTGAACTTTCGTAACTCAAAATGTAATATTTTTTCGTTTCTCGTTTCGCAGATTGACTTCGTCGCTCACGACGACATTCCGTACATGACCGACGAGGGCAAAGACGTCTACGAGTGGATAAAAACACGAGGAATGTTCGTTGTCACACAGAGAACGGAAGGTGTCTCGACCTCCGATATCGTAGCGAGAATAGTCAAAGATTACGACATGTACGTGAGAAGAAATTTAGCCCGTGGCTACAGCGCCAAGGAATTAAACGTCTCCTTTCTCAACGTACGTTTTTAAAAATTACTACATTTAAAAAATGAAATTATTAGATTTTTTAAGTGAAATTGCTACATTTTTTAGTGAGATTACTAGATTTTTTTTGGTGAAATAACGAGATTTTTAGTGAAATTATTAGATTTTTTTAAGTGAAATTACTAGATTTTTTATCATGAAATTCCTAGATTTTATCTTCTACCAAGAAGATTACTGAATGTTTCCCCGTTCGGTGAAATCACTAAATGCCTCAATATCCTATTAATTACTAGAATGACCCCAATTTGAGGTAACCATTAAAATTTCATTCTTGATCGATGAATCCGAAGAATATCTCTCTCTCCGCACTGAATCACTTGAAGTTTCCGGTCCTCCCGAAAAAATCTCTAGATTTCGTACTTCTCGGCGTCACGATCGATTTGAAAGGCTTACCATATAAATTGCTTTATTTTCTCATAATTGAAATCCCTGGATATTTATCCCTATAACAATTGATATTTCCCTATATCCCTATAATATTAGGAATCATATCCCTATATCAATTGATATTTCCCTATATCAATTATTGGATCGTAAATTTTTCAAAAAAAATCTCTAAACTCATTATTGCTTCGTTCGAAACTCGACGAAAATTGAGTGATCGTTTCGTCCCGTGATTACTAAAAACGAAAAGATAATCGATCTTCGTATTTTGCAGGAGAAAAAGTTTCGTCTTCAGAACAAATTCGACGACTTGAAGGACAAGGGAAAACGAGTAATGGAGAACATCGGTGAGAGGCGTATGGACATGATCAGCAAGTGGGAAGAAAAGTCGCGGGATTTCATTGACGCGTTTCTATTGTTGTTCGGGAGGGAAGGAAGATTGGTGGGTAACGTCCCGAACGTAGGAATACTTTTTTTGATCGGATCCTACGCGACGATTGTCATCGTCTTGATGGCTGTCGGTTTTTCGTACACAACTGGCCTTTGCATTACGGGATTAAAATGCATGCTGCGCTGAGTTCGATGCACGGATGAAAAGTTTACCCACGCCAAGAGATATGAAAAAAGAAAACTCCCCTGTATTATATTTTTTTTTTCGCTCAAGGTCTCGTTCCTTTTTTTTTACTTCATCGTGTATCCGCTTGTACACGTTCAATCATGATATATTTATATACTCGAAAAGGATTATAATATTCCTAGCGCTCAAATAAAATAAAAAAAGATTTTTTTTATTCGTAGACGATTTTGCTTGATACTTGATTCGTAGAGTGTTTTTTTTATACTAAATTAAAATTTGGCAAGTTCGTCTTTTTTTTTTTCGTCGCGTTCAAGCTCCCGAAGAAATTTACCAATTTGAAATTCGTACTCGGATAATACGTATTTTTTGAAACTTTGATTTTCAGCTGATATCGAATTATTAGTTTTGTTGGATTTTTTTTTGTTTTATCATCGCTCTTTTTTTTTTATTTCCGGGAGACAGTCGACTATCTGGAACGAGAGCAAAGGTCGATTGATGCAAGCCCTCTCACCACCCGCAAGCCCCAAAAGGGCCGGAAGTCCGAACGGCAGTAGTAGCAGCAGTAACAATGACGAAGATCAGACGAGGTAATGATGCCTGAACGTTTAAATTCAAAATATTGAAAATTCTAAAATTGGCAAACTTTCTTGTCAAACCCAAACAAACCTAAACAGACTTCTGGTGAAAGTGCAAAAGTACTTTGAATGAAATTGGTAAAAGTCGAAAAGTGAATAACTTTGATTTTTAATTAATTGTTGCAAACTCGAGGATACTTTGAATCGAAATTAATGAAATGCGAAAAATTGGAGTTAGCTCGAGAGTATTTTGATTTTGCAAGAAATTCCGATGAAAAGATTTTGAAAACAAAAAAAGATTTTGAAAAAATTAAATTCAAATTTGAAAGAATTAAGAATTAAATTCCGTTTCTTTTTTTTTTACAGTCCACCGCCGAAAAAGTCCGGGCGTTACGAGTTTCCCCAGACGAATCATTATCTCAGCGACGACTACAGCGACGACGACGAAGCGAATCAACACTCGAAGTGATAATGATTGGATCGATTAAATCGCGACTCCATTGAACTATGACCAAACTCTAGTGAGACTCGGAACGAGCCCTCAACGTGTTCTCGATGATGAAGATCACGAGAGACAGAAAGAAGAAGAAGAAAAAGAAGAAGAAGAAGAAGCGAAATAAAAAAAGGACGAAGAACGAGGATATAATTAATAATTTAAACAATGTGAAACGAGAGGAGGATAAGCAGCTTGTTATTTAAAATCGTACATTATACGCCATGGGCCTGTCATTGCGTTTATAAAACTAGCGAAATCGTAGGTCTGAGAGTACTCACGAGTCTGTTATTGATACGTACAAAAAAACGAAAGGAATTTAAACCTCTTTGCCCTTTTTTCTCTACTCTCTTTTCTTTTTCCCAAAAATACGTGCGAGCAAGAAAACCATCAGCATTGCGGAATACGAAAAAAAAATTTAGGATCATTCGCGTTGGATAGATTTAGAAAATTGAATTTTGACAATTCGAATATCGAACGCTTATTTTTCATGAATTTTCATGTTTCTTATTTTTCATGAATTTTCATGTTTCTTATTTTTCATGAATTTTCATTTTTCTTATTTTTTATGAATTTTCATGTTTCTTATTTTTCATGAACTTTCATGTTTCTTATTTTTCATGAATTTTCATGTTTCTTATTTTTCATGAACTTTCATGTTTCTTATTTTTCATGAATTTTCATGTTTCTTGTTTTTCATGAATTTTTGAAAAATGAATTTTTCATTTTCATGAACGCGCGCTTTGATTTTTTTTTTTTTCGTTTTACCTAGAAAAAACCGATATTTGCTAGTGTGAATAATCTTCGATCCGTTCGTTCGTTCGATCTTAAAACCGTCATGACGAGACACTTTTAGCCGATCCGTCTCGTTAAAACTACTTTTTTTCGAAGTTGACGCTAGTTGTAAACAACATTGACATTTATCGGTTCTCGTTTTCACTAGGAAAAACTCGTTGCGAGTAAGCCAGTCGGAACTAGTTTTTACTAGGAAAAACGCGTTTCAATTGAAAACGGGTTCTATACGGGAATTATACAGGGTGTCCTGTCTTGAGACATCGAATCCGAAAAACAGCGAAATCGATAAATCTCGAGACCATTGTCGAATAGAGAAGCAAAATGTCAAGGTTTTTTTTGGAAAACGTTTTTAAGCTCATTTCAAAGTAAACGTGTTTTTGATAGAGTTTTGAAGCGTTTTTGAAAGTTTTTTTTTTGTAGATACAAAGCAGTTTTGTGCTTAAGGTTGTAAGCTATTTTTTTGTTACGACGCGATGAGAAACACGAGCGCTTTCGATGTGTGTTGACATTTTTTAAAATAATTATATTAATCCAAATAAACCCAAACAAACCCAAACAATTATGGCCAAATGATAAATAGTGGTCAAAGAAAAATTGCTTTTTCAAAGTTGTTATTTCAACGCGAAATCATACGCTAAAAAGAATACAAGCGAACATTTTCAAATTGACTTTGAAATCACGAAAATGTGCGACGAGTGAAAAATTCGCGTTTGGGGATTTTTTATTTGGTAACTTTATTTTCGATTAAAAAAACAATTATCTTCACCGGCTCTATCTTTTATAATCACTGAACTTCAGATACATCAGCGCTCGCGTCGGAGTCAAAGCGGAAACGAGGTTATTGCGCCATCTTCGGGAACAAACGCGAGCCTTTTTTTTAACGGAAAAAGCCTATAGTTGAAATCATGAGTCGATCGGTAAGGGGTTCGAAACTGCAGAGTTATCGAGACATGTTTTTTTTTTTCTAGAGCTTTTGTCAAGAAAAGTTCAAACGCGTTTTAAAGGGAGAAACCAAATTGGCGTCCGTTCGCCGCTGGGACGAGCTTTGTACAGATTCGCACGAATGTGCTCGAATTTATAAAAAAATCATGTACGCAAATTCGAATATTTGCTGTTGCGACACGAAGCGTTTTTATAACGGGCATGAGATGAAAAAAAAACTCGATCGAAAGAAGCAAAAAAGCGATATGCACACTCGATGTTAATAAAAACGTTGTCTCTCTCTCCCTCTTGATCCTTTAGTCGTGATTGTTTCCGGTAAGTCGATCGCACGAGTCAACACGATATATACATATATTTTTTCAATTTATTTGGTAAAATAACAAAAATTATTCAATTATTTCGAATTTCTTATTTCAATTATTTTGGTAAAAAAAAATGAGAAACGAAGGTTTGTATTTGCCGTGACGCGATTCAAAACTGCAGCGTTTCAACGGCGGCGTCACGTGACCGGCCCCTCCACAAGAGCGCTGTCACGATCCACGTGACGCTCCGCCGACGAATGCGCTTGCGCGCCTCGTTTAAAGAGGGGGAAGAAAAATAGCACTTTCCCCTCACCTTCGGCAGTTCGGTTTTCTTCCGTAGCGAAGAATCGCAGAAGAATAACAAGAGCTCGAGTTCCCAAAGAGTGGGAACACGGTTCGATGGAAGGGGAAAAATCGTCAACATCCAGCCGCCACGCGGCGAAAAGTCGAACGAATTTTTGTCCGTCGAGTAAAACTCTTGGACAAAAAAAAAAGAAATCTTCGTAATCGCGTCGATTCGCGGCGAATACTCGATGATAGCGAGAACAATGATATTTTCATCGCACGAATCGTTATAAACACCGTTGAAGCGTTAAACGGGTAGCGCCACAGTGACGTGCGGCGAGAAAGCGAATGAGCCGCGTCAGAGACAGAGAGAGAGAAACAGAAAGAACCGAGAGCGACAAGGCGTGCAGTGCAAAACCGACGGATCGCGGAACGAGCCGAAATTTTTCTTCGCGAATCACCCAAAGTTAGCTTTTTTTACTTTTCGTCTCTAACCTCCCCCCACCCGCGCACTCCTCGCCGTCGTACGAAGCCGTGCGCGCCGCGTAACTTTTCATGCCCGAAAGTTGAAAATCAGTGTGCGTGTGTGCATGTGTGTGCGTGCGCGCGTTTCCCGTGCATTCGATGAACGAGCGATGGATTTTAAATGATAAATGCGAAGGCTGTGGTATCCGTGGTCGCTGATAGCACGCGCCCGCCTTTATTGTCGCGAGCGCGTACGCGCTCCCTGAAAGATCGACCCGAACTATTATTCCCTTTTGTTCTCTTGAACGTTTACAAATTTGATAATACCACCGTTTAACCGCGACACCGCGAGGAACAGCCCCGCCGCTTCAGCAGCAGCGTACGTACCCGAACAACGTTATTGAAGTGGCGGTGGACCGATGTTGTAACCAATATACCGGATAGGGGCCAAAATGGAAGAGCAAAGCGTTCACAGCAGTATCAGCGATATAAATAGTGAGGAGACGGTCAAGACGGAGCGTAAGTTTTTTTTTTCTTCGATTATCTCGGATCACTTCGTTTCCACTCTTCTCTCTGTCCGTCTCTGTCTTGCGCGTTTTCCGAACGCACAAACCTGGCGGGGCAGACGGGGGAGGGGGGGTGAACGAGGCGCTCTCAATGTCTTTTGTGCATTTGGGAAGAAAAAAACGCAAAACAACAACAAAGAATACCAAAGAAAATATTTGCGTACCTGTCGTACCTAACCTAACCTCGTCGGGGATTTCGCGTAGTAAAAACGGTCACTGGCGCCGTACGGAAAAACTTTGGACGTTAGACGCCTTCCTGTCATTCCAATAATCTTTTGCCTCCAATTTTAACTCCACTCTTGTTCTCTCTCTCTCTTTCTGTTTTTCGCTTACGATTGTATTCGAACGTAAGGAATTGAGCATTTCCCGAGAAGCGACCGTTTTTTTTTCTTTCCTTTATGTTTGGTTTCTCGTTTTTTCGTCTCCGCGTTTTTGGCCTTGACACATTCAGGTTTTGGGTGAAATTACGTCAGACTTGATCGACGGCGCTCGAAATCTTGCTGACCTTTTTGCTTCGTTCGCCGAACGACGTACGAAAACAAAGCTTTTGTTTCGATTGGACGAACGATTTTCGTCGTTCCTGATGGTAGCTTTCCAATTGATAAATTTGTCCGGTTTACGCGGTCGTGTTTCTCATGTTTCTTCCGGAGCGTTTAGATTCTGCTCGAAAAGACCTAAATAACGCTATCGACGAAGAAGCTGTAGCCTTTCTTCCGCAACTTTCTCACGTTCGTTCGCTTCTCTTCTCAGAATTCATTTCTTCAGCCGTTTTCCTTGCCCGCCGAAGAATAATTCATCAGCCTCGTCTGTTTTTCGATAATTCCAAGCGACAAAGCTACCCCTTTTCTCTCGGCTGTCGATGGAACGATAAATTTATCGCCGTATGCGATAAGCCTCAACGTTGGCCAATTTATCTACTCTGTTCGGCGATAAGCTCCGGACGCGACGTCTGCAACTTTATCTTTAGAAGCTGCGTCTCGCTGCACTGTTTTGTAAGAATCGATGTAACCGGTAAACCCAAACCGATACAGATGAGAATCGGGAAAATTCGTTTCAACAGAGATTCCCTGTATAATAATGTTGCTTGGGTGACAAACAATGATAATAATAATAATAATGAAAATATTATTTTTTCATCAATAGTAACATTTTTTTATTCAAGGTTCTAGGGATCTCCTCTTTAAAATTTATTTTATCGTTGAAACTTGTAGAATAATCCGTACCGTTGAACAAATAAAAAAACGATTTCTTCTTTCGACTATACAAACTTTTAAACTACAAGGAAAAACGTGTCGTGTGGGAATTCCCTGGGATTTCTATCTTTTGTTTGCAACGCAGTCCTCCTTTCCCACGCCGGATAAGGAAAATGCATAGACCGGTGAACACCTGCCCGTTGCATTTTCCATTTCATTTTGTTTTCAAGCGCGATGGAAAATCATGTACGATTGTTGTCGTATTTCCGGAACGAGACAATCGCGGTTTTTTTTTCTCATGATTCTCCTCGTCGTTACTCTCGGCTTAATTAGATCAGATTAATCGGTTCTCGGGTATGCTAGAATAAACGAATTAAAACTTGTTTGGACGGGGATGCGTCTCGTTCATCAGGCAAGGTCATTTCCCTGGTCGATCCGGATTTCCCTGGTTGATCCAGATCCGTCGTAGCGACTCGGATACTTCCTCTTCTCTCTTAATTTATTCTTTCACTTTTTGAAATTTTGGAATTCGGGTTTCCATTTTTGTTTAATTCTTTGGATTTTCATGGTTTTGCTTTATTTTCGTTTTTTTTTTTGCAGCGGCGAGGATACCGAGGAAAAAGCGGATCTGCCTGGTCGGTCCGACCTGCGACGATGCTGCCCTCGGTGCTGCGGCGCAACAATTCAGCGTTCCAGTTCTCAAGTCGGATTGCGGCTCGGAATACATCGAGGATACGGCTTACTGCACGTATTTTATACTCCAGCAGTTCGAGGGACCCGAGTACGATGCTCTTCACAAAAGTGCCCACAGGTAAACAAAAAGAGAGAAATCCTTGTTTACCTCCTTCGTTCTTTCTTCATTGCGGTGTGAAGTTTTCACAATTAGAAAAAAACAATTTTTTTAATTTTCTCTCGCTTTTATTTCCACTATTATTTTAAGACTCATTTTACGAGGCGTGAAAGAAAATCTCTATTAAGAAAACGTAAAAACATTCGAATGCTTATCGCACTGAAAATTAATAAAAATGAAGGATTTTAAAGAATCGAATTTTGTTGCTTTCTAGTCATGTAAATTTGAACATTATAATCGTTATTTCGGCATGCAAAAAATTTCGCCTTATTTCACGAGCCAATGTTGAGTGTTTGATAAGCAATCAAAATCATGGAACTGAGAAGCTACGTGAGTAATGTTTTGCCACGAATTTTTGTTATTCGACGTAATAAAAAAAACGATGACTCACGATAATTGGAATTCATTATTGAAGACTCTTTGCTCGTTATAACCGTGGTTTTTACGTGTCGGCGACTGTGATAATTTATTATTTTTCTTTTCGGTCTTTCAACAAAAACGGAAAATTCTTCGTCTTCACTCGCGACTTTATTTTAATTTCCTTCCAATTAACTTAATTAAAAAATTCATAAAATAAAAACTGAGCGTTAAAATAATTATATAAGATAATTATAGTATAACATTAATAATATTAATTAAGCGTGGAGTTAACGAAACCATTAAGTAATTAATTAGTGTAATTACTAAGCTTCATTCTAATCATAATATTAACATTTCCATCATATTTATGTATACATATATGGGAACTTACTAGATTTTTGGTTTTTTTCATAATAATTGTACGAAAATTATTCAATTATTAAACATAATAATTTCGCTTGAATTTTATTACATAATTTCGTTTTTTTAATTCCATCTCTCGTTATCCACAGAATATTGGGACCAACGGCGTTGTTGCAGCTGGCGGAGAAGAAAGAATCCTTGCCGAGTATTTCACGTCCTTTGTACACGCAAGCAATGCTCGGGACGGTGGTTGTCTTTACGGGTTTTCGCAAAAAGGATGAATTGGTGAGTTTTCGTACTTTCGGCATACTTATACATAAAAAATAAAAAATTTATAAAAATTTATATAAAATTGTAAATTATTTATAAATATTGTTTATACGAAATTGTCAATATTTTTTCCAATGAGTGTATGGGAAAGTAAAGATCGGAATTTCGCACTTTTCCCAACTCATTATTTCATCCTTAGTAATTCACAAATCAAAATTACACGTGCACTGAATAAATAGAATTAAATTTATATTTGAACGAGCTTTATTTTTCCAAAAAAATTAGGGATATGCTCCACAATAAAAAATCGATCATATTATGAACTCTCATATTTCTTAGGATATTTTTTCACGTACCCAATTATAAAGAACGTTCTAATATTCATTCCGGAAACTCTATAACCTCTGAAAATGCGACTGTTCCAGACGAAGCTCATAAACATGATCCACAGCATGGGCGGTAGCATCAGAAAAGAGATGGGCGTCAAAGTCACCCATCTCATAGCGAATTGTTGTGGCGGCGAAAAGTACAAGTACGCGGTGACATTTCGGGTACCGATAATGTCGATGAACTGGGTTACCGCGCTTTGGGACCGGAAACACGACACGAAAAGTTTCGGCAACAACGAAGAGCTGGTCAGTCGTTTTTCTCGATCTTTCACGATCCCTTCTCCTCCCCCCAACCTTTGACACTCCAGTACTCGTTTTTAGGGTTCCGTACCTCAAAAGGAAAAACGAAATCCTAATTATAGGTTTTGGAAACGGAATTTCGGAAAAAACTCGAAAAAACTGCGAAATTCGATTTTTAAAGGATTTATAATATGCACTTGCAAATTACTACTGAAAATCGTATTTTCTATCTTTTTTTTCAATAGATCGCCAATTTCAAGCTGAAACCGTTCGTCGGTGCCAAAGTCTGCTTTTTCGGTTTTCCCGAGGATGAGAAAAAACACATGTGCGAAGTTTTACAACAGCAAGGCGGCGAACCCACGGAAATCGACGATCCCAATTGCACGCATGTGGTAAGGAAAGAATTTGTTTTTTTTTCTTTTTTTTTCAACTAAATAAAATGTGAGCGTAAAAAAGCCTTCTGGTCAAACGAAGTTCGGATTTCCTACTCAGCCTCAAACCCAAACTTCGAGTTTGACCATAAAGCTCAAAATTACGAATTTGAATATTCCGAAACTACAAATTTTGTAAATTTTTGGATTTGTTTGGATTCGTTTAAAATCAAGGGATTAAAATTAAACTAACGAACCCAAACAAACCCAAACCAATTTTGTGAAACTTTCGCTGGTATGATCGGAATTTTAAAAATTCCGATGAATCTTTAAATTCGGAATTTTCAAAATTCACATTTATGCAGTGTTTTTTCATGAAGGTTTTTCGAGAGGATCAAAGCGCCGTTCTTCAAACTTTCTACTTTTGTCTCATCGTACCCGAATAATCGTATTTTTCTTTTTTCATCGTCGATCCGAAAAAAAAAAACATTTTTGGTAGGTGACAGATTTGGGAAATCGATACTGCAGAATATCGGACACGCAGACGAGCAAATTTTCGTATTTCAAGCGTACGAAGGGAGAGTCGAGTATGACAGCAGTCGATAAGCTTCGAGGCACTTCATTTTCCTTCACGTTTTACAATCCTTATACGAACACGATACCGCGTTCGTCGGGGTCAACGGTCGATTGTGGTTTTTTGGAGGCTGGAAGAAGACGTTGGAAACGCGGAGAAAGATCGATTTCTTTGTACGAAGTTTCATCCTGGCGTGACAATTTATTCGAGAAAGAAGGATATCCATATTTCGAGAAAGAAACGGACGAGGATTCGGCGATTGATATGGATTGGAACAGCACGGGATTGACCAATTGTTTAACCGGTAAAGAATGCGACGCGATTTCGGAGCCTTATTCGATCAGAAACGAGGGCGATTCTGGAATCGAAAGTTCAATGTCAACCGGAAACTCATGCGAGACTATCAACAGGAGTGAAAAAACGATCGATCGAATTCGACCATTGGACGATACTCGTGTAACATTGGATTCAGCTATATCGATCAACTTGAGTGAATCTTGCCCGAACGAGAAAACAAGCCAATTCGCCAACGAAAATTTCCACATCGAAAATAAATTCATCAGTTGTGGATTTTCATCGATAAGCCAAAAAATAATGGCTCCTCGTCGTTACGTACGCTGGAGAAAGTCAAAATCGTGTTTTGCCATATCGAAAATTACTATGGCAAACAACGCGACTACGATGATGACGATGACTCCTGATAATTCGAAATTCTCGAAAACTCGATCTCATCCGAATCTAACCAGAAAACGAGATTCTCTCTTTCAATCGGATTCAACGTTCAACGATTCGCCACCTTTGTGTCGCAACCAAAAACACGGAAATTCCAGTCCTCTCAAAATCGCCTCTAATCTTCTCGTAAAATTGAGCGAAATCACCCTTCCTCAAACATCATTCAAACGATACATGCAAGTCAACCCGGCGTGTAAGAATCTTGAAAAATTACCTCCGAGACAGAAATACACCCCTCTGCCGAGTCCACTTCCGGTACGGGGAAAAATATCCAGAAATAACAATCGCTGCGATATCTCCAAAACGAAGGGATCGAAAAACGAAGATCTCGGCAGGCGAGTCGAGCTTACCAGGACCAAGAAACTCGATGACAAACCTTTCGTTGCGGTAGTTTTTTTTCTCGTTACAGGCATTCTCGTTTTGGAAATTTGACGGTTGAGGGAGGTATCCGAGGATCAACGATTTTGCATTATTGATGGTACAGTTTTCCAAGATGGAAAACTTGGAAAATAGCAAAAGCAAAATTAGATTTTTTTTTGGATATTAATTAAATAATTAAAACAATTATTTAGTTTTAATAATATAATATATAAGTATAAATAATAATATTCAATATATACATATAAATAATAATATTCAATTAATAATAATTAAATTCCAACCGTCTCAAGGACGATCAATTAATCGAATATCTCAATTCACAATAATGATACAAAAATCAAATTCTTTTATTTCAAATAGGAATAAAATCCTAAATTTTTAATCTGAAATGGTAAAACGACTATGCAAGATGTACTTGGGTGTATCCACATACATCGTGCAAAATTGTTGATCCGAGGTCGAGTAGGTCCTGTCGAAATCAAGGTTGCATCCGGATCGATAAAAATTGTCCGATTTATATTTTGTGCCCGTAAAAAAATAGTCCCTGGTTCTTTCGTACGTATTCGCACTGATAAAGTGCCTAATTACAGGAAGAGGCTGTGGGATTCCGATGGTAGACGTTAATCGCCTAAAATCCAGCGTTCCAATCCAATCTGTATCTAATCAATTGAATCCTGAAATAATACCCGTTTCCGAAATATTATTGAAACTTGTGCCGTCTTGGTAATCCGTCCTGTAATAAGAGACAAAAAAAATGGAACCGTCGAAAATCGTTTTTCAAATTTGGGTGATGTATATTGTCTACAGGTTGTCGACGAGTCCAACGTGAACGCGTTACCGGACTTGGCCTCGGTACGCGCGCACATCGTTAAGGCCGAGTGGTTCTGGACTTCGGTGCAAAACGAGGGAGCTGCCGATGAAAAGGAATATCTCTTCGAAGATGTGAGTATGGATATTCTCCTCGGAATGATGCTTTTTGTTAAGAGGGAGCGATACCAGCGCCGCTCACGACATTTTCCGGAACTAAATGTCACAAATGTCGGAAAATTTCTCGAAATCGTAAACAAATGCAAATTGTAGATTCCCACGGAATTCCTGAAATATGCTATTAATTTGACATTGTCTGGTCAAATTTCGCTCAATTATCCGTAATCTCCGGAAATCCGTGGGTTTGTTTGAGTTTCATCTTCCAATCTTCCAATCTTCCATACCGACCGAGCTGGTGTTTCGCCCTCTCTTAAGGGACATTTTATTTATCAATTAAACAATGATTCGTCGTTTAAATTAGTTTTTTTTTTTTTCAAAATCGTTAAAGAGTTCGTTAACGTTGCAGTACTTAGAGTCAGTTTTATCACCTACCGCATCAGCTCGAAGGGACAGCCAACAGGCAGCAACGCCGAGCACAGCTTCGACGAGACGAAAACGAAAGCGACTCGCCGAAACATTATCTAGTCTGGTTCAGAACGGCGCCGATTCGCCGGCGGTACACAAGAGGCGATCGAGCATCAGCGATGCTGGTCATCTCAGTGTCAGCGGTAGCTTTTTGGATTGCACAGCGAGTCCGGACAAGCAGTTGTTAGACGGTCAGTTAATCCTCGAACGAATTCCTACACTATTAAGGGATCGTTTCTGTCTGAAATTTTCAAAAAAAAAAATCGCATTATAAGATAACGCAAAAAAACGATTTTTCGAAAATTTCACATTAAGACGATGCTTTAATCTCGACGCTTCCACATTCTCGTCATCTTCCATCCTCCTCGTTCATTTTTATTCGCTATTATTACTCGTTACGATTCATTCGAATTTTAACCATAATTACGCGCACATTTCCAAATCTTCCTTCGTCCTATGGTTCATTGGGCTTCCGGAGATTCGAAAGGTTATCACTAACGAATTTAACATGGACCATACGAGAGGGAAGCGATGAGATGTACAAACGGAATTGTGTTGGTTAACTGACAGATATTCCAGAGGTCGAAGCTGTCACTACAGAAACCTCGAGAAAAAATCTTTCGCCGCGACATCAGGTCTTTCTCGAATTGGTACAAACCGAGTCGAATTACGTCGGTATACTCAGCACGATTATGACGGTGAGTATATCACAATCCCTAATTTTGTCAGCTTTGTGAATTGTCCCTCGTCAGAAAATTCACCCACAAAATAATTTTCTATTTCCTATATAAAAAAAACTCGTAATCATTGTTCTAATTTTTGTAAATTTTTATTTCGTTATTTACAACGAAAATTAATAATAATATTTCGTAAAATTCGAAAATTAATAAAAATTAATAAAAAATAATATTTCGAAATATTTGAAATTCTTTTGTTCTAAAAATTCAATTTTATTTCTCGCGCCTCGAACAGTTGTTCAAATCGCCGCTCGAAGATCTTATAGAGACGAGTGGCGAACTTTTGAACAGTACCGAAGCGAAGATAATATTCGGCAACTTTCCACCGATCTACGAGGTCCACAAGAAAATGCTGGAGGAGCTGCGTTACAGCGCAGCCCATTGGGCGGAGGATATCAGCATAGGGAACATATTTCTTCGATACGCACCGGATCTTGTCAAGGCTTATCCCCCATACGTGAACTTCTTCGAGAATACGAAGGAGATGTTGGATCAGTGTGATCAGAACAAGCCAAGATTTCATGCTTTTCTAAAGATCTGCCAAACCAAGCCTGAATGCGGCAGACAAAGTTTGAAAGAGCTACTGATCAAACCGGTTCAAAGACTACCCAGTATTAGCTTATTATTAAATGGTAAGTTTTTTTCTTTCATTTATTTAATCACTGGAAGGGCAACAAAGTTGATGGAAGATATATGATATTTCTTTTCATTTTCTTGTTTGGGTTTATTTTTTTCGTAAAAATCAAATTTGTAAAACTGTAAAATTTTAATCGATAAATAAATTCTATTTAAAAAATCTATTATCATTATCATTAAAAATCTCCCGTTATCAACGTAAGTCTCTCTCACACTTTTCCGAATGAATATTGTAATTTGTTTTTCCGTAAAAATCAAATTTGTAAAACTAAAATTTTAATCGATAAGTAAACTCTATTTTAAAAATTTCAAAAAAAAATTTTGTTTCGCTATTTCATTGGTAAGGATAATAGAAACGATTTTTCCATTTTTGGAATTTCGTTTTTACTAAATTCGACGGCTTATTGTTTTCAGATATTCTTAAGCATACGAATAAGAATAATCCAGACCATAGCGCCTTGGAACTGTCGATCAGCAGTATTAAGGAAGTTATGACCTACATAAACGAGGATAAGAGAAAAACGGAGGGTCAACTCGTGATGTTCGATATTTTCAACGAAATCGACAATTGTCCGCCCCATCTCGTATCGTCGCATCGATCGTTCATCGGCAAATGCGACGTTATGGAGCTGAGCGAGGGTCTGAGCGGTCGTGGCGATCATCTCGTATTGTTTCTGTTCACGGACACACTCGAGATATGCAAGAAACGTTCGAAAGCTTTTAACTCGTTGAAGAGCCCGAACACGGCGAACGGTCTTCACTCGGCTAAGCTCAGTCAGGGAAAACCGTACAAACACATAAGGATGCTTTCGCTCAGTACTATCAAGAAAGTCGTCGATATTCGAGAGACTGACGGTGAGCTGAAAAAAAACATTTTTTATTAACGTCTTAATTTAAAAACGAGAGAAATACGATAATGCAAAAAAAAAACGTTTTTTCGAAAATTTCACACTGAGACGATTCCTTGAAGAAAATTCATTAATTATGTAGATGCATTAGCCCAGAAAATTATGCAGACCCAAACAAACCCAAACAACCTTAATTATTTCCATATATATAGAATTATAAATGATTATTTCAATATTTTTGTTCGCAGAATGTCAAAAGGTGTTCGCCCTGATGGTTCGAAGTAATCAGGAATTGAAAGAAAAATTATTTTCATTCACGATCACTGACGAGGAAGTGAACAAGACGAATTATCTGCGAACTTTATGCAGACAAATGGCTAATACCGTTTGCAAAGCTGACGCGGTACGTTATTTTTCTTCGTTCAACGAAACGATCGATTATGAAAATTATCAGTCGAAATACACTCGTGTTACGACCGCGTCGTTAATTCCTCGTTGACGATTCGTTCGCAGGATACTTTTTTGATCAGTCTTGATTCGCATCAACTTGAGATTGATACGAGTGACGTAGCCTTAGGTACATTGAGCAAAGCATTTAAGTAAGTATCACACGTTATTACATTTATTCACTTTTCGAGCTATTTGCATCTTTTAAATTTCATGACCCAAGGGTTTTATTCGTAGTTACGTAGATCAATCTTTTGCATTTTTTTTCTCGTTGTTGCTGTTCTTGATTGACCGATAGCGATCCGAAAGAATGGTACTGTCACACCCAAACAAACCCAAACATGTTTTGGACACTTCGAAATTCCCATATTTTCAGTTTTTTTTTCCGGAACGATCCGAACAATATTATCGTACCATTCTTTTTCAGTATCACGTGATCAGTCAATTGTACATAGCTATGTAGAAATTTCAATTTTATTAATATTCATAATTGTTTAATAATGTTGCACAAAAATCAACGATATAGAATATCGTTTGACAACTGCTCGTTTTTTTATTAATCTCACCTTGAGCATATATATTTCGAAAGAATACAAAAAAAACCCGAATTGCATTCGATCAATAATTTTCCCATCGCCCTTGATGCAATTTATCTCTGTTTCTTCTCTCTCGATAATGCATGTCGAAAACACAGCAAATAATGGGATGATATCACGTTTGGTTGCAGGAGCCTATTTCATAATTTTTACCTGGAGTATATGGACCCGTATGTGTTCCTACTCAATAGCATGTGTGAAACCACGTTACATGTCCCAATACCGTCAGTTTTCGCACCAGGCTGAAATTACGTTTTTTTTACTAGCTTTTCGTTTTCGAAACCCCTACACCTCGCTTTTATACTTAAAAATTCGTTTCGTACATTTTTGTTTTGTTTTTTTTTTTTTTAATTTCACGTTGATTTTGAAACTTTTAACGAAAATGAATTAATTATGAAACGGATAAAAAAATTTATCTTGGAATTCAACCAGTTCAAGAATTGTGATTTTTTATATTTACGTCGATTAACCGATTTTCTTCTTTTTCGCATTTTTTATTGGCCGACTTTGGCATCCTGCAACCTGATGATTTTTATCTTTCACTCAACACACACGATTTTTTTTTATTTTCCACTGCGCAAGCTAATTCGCATGAAATATAATTACCGAGACATCTTTATTTGCACACTTGTTACTTGGTTTTATAGTGGAGTGCATTTTTTTGTTTTTATTCAACTACGCAAAAAATGCGAGTTTAACGACGCGTGAGAATGTTAACTTTGCGGTAATATTTTTTTTCTGAATTTCGATTTTTCTATCTCTCTCTCTCTCTCTCTTTAATATTCCGTTAAATTGTTTCTATTTTGTTTTTTGACTTGAACTGGTTTAACAAGGTTTCACTTAAGTTTGGGAATTATGAATTCGTGGCAAAACTCCTCTTGTTTGTGAGAAACGTTTTCTACCTTCGACAGTCGACTTCCGGTTTCAAGTAATCATTTTTTTTACAACAAAAATATATGCATATTAAATAAATAAATATTAATAATAAATAAGTATTAATTATTACATAAATATTAATTTCCCGAAACTCGAGAATTGATCAAATTACGGAAGTTCCTATTTTTTCGTATTTGATAAAATTTAATAAAATTCCATGAATACGAAGTTTTATTATAAAATACAAGATAAAGTCTCGTTAAAATATAATAACAATAATACAATTCAAAAAACATTTAAAAAATAAATAAAAATAACGAAATTAGCAAATCACGATTCGAATAAAATCTGAAGTATATCTGGTTTTTCTCGATTAAAAAAAAAAAGGAAATTTCATCGAGTTTTCAATCGCTGTGGAAAAAAAATTGAAAATCGAATTGCACGATTGGTGACCGAAAGTCGATAAGGTTCGAATATGGAAAAAAGTTTCGGCGCTAGTTGCATTTTTTTTTCGTAGTTGAAACAATCCAATCGATGATACGTTGACGATGTATACTGACAGAAAACTTTGTGCGCAGATTCGCATCGCGTACGAGAATGAAAGTCGGACGGGCGTTCAGCTTCAACAAAACGCCGAGTAAATTGAAGAGGGCAATGTCGACAATGATGTCGCCGTTCGGCTCGACGAACAGTTTGACACCGGCGAGTCAACAATTGGCCCAGATGCGATTGGCCAGTTGCAACAATATTAACGTTCGTTGATTGCCTCATTCCAAAAAAAAAAACAACAAAAAACAGCATCTTGTATCTCACTTCCCCAAGTTTCTCTTTCTCCGCCCTAATTTTTTTCTTTTCTCCCTTCGTCTCTTTTTTTTTGTTTATTTTTCGCGCTTTTCGCTTTTTTCGGAGGTTTCTCTCGCTCGAGGGGGATTTTCGTGCGCCCGATGATGATATGGCTTATACGAAGAAAACGAAATGAAAAAAACACGATTTTCTAATTTTTACTTTTTTGCCTTTTTTTTTTTGCAAACGACAATTTTCGTGTTTTTCTTTTTTACTAAATTACACGAATTTTCCTCGAATCTGAGATTTTCTTATTGGCAATTCTTCTCTGTTTGTTTTTTCAGCTTGCGCATCGCTAGTGTTTCGGTGAGACTTTTGTTTGCTATTTTAGCCAAGGAAATCGGGGTCGGGTAGGAAACCTGAATTTCGAATGACCAGAAGGCTCAAAATTCCGAATTTGAATACACCGAGACTACAAATTTTGTACATTTTTGGGTTTGTTTGGGTTTGTTTGAAATCAAGGCTTTAAAATCAAACTAACGAACCCCAACAAACCCAAACAAATCATCGTAAACTTTTACGAAATTTGTAGTTTCGGACTATGAAAATTCGGAATTTTGAGCTTTCTGGTCAATCGAAGTTCGGCTTTTCTACTGAGCTCCAGAAAATCGAGGCCCGTCTTTCTATCGGTCTTCAACAAATGCGTCTCTTCGATAAATAGCGTCATCGTGATGGTGCCTCGTAAAGATCGATCGGTCCCAAAAATAATCAAAAGAGAATCTTCATTGCTGGCAAAAATGAATCATCGAGTGCGCCAAACTCCTTCAATGAGCTTTTCGTGTCTTTCTCACCGTTTTTTACAATGACTTCGCATGCCTATCCGTTTGACAAAGTGAAACAAAAAATTCACACCTTAATAGCAAAAAAAATCCAAAAATATGGAAAACGGATTTATCGTCGCGGGTTACGTGTAAGTAAAGCGAAAAAAAGGGCACGATCGAGTAGCCTAACTCTTGGATAGATGTAGAATTTTTCTTTTTTTTTTCGAAAATTCACTGAAGCATCTCCGCGCACCTTGTTTTTTTTTCTTCGACTTATCGAATAAAGTGTGCAACAAATCACGTATTTTTTTTCTACCGTGGCAGCTAAAACACGATCGCTACGATTTTGTTGCAATATCTTTTTTTTTTCAACGAAAAATGCTTTTTTTGTATCACGACTGTTTGGCAGTGAATTCCTGATTTTCTGCTTTTTCTCTCATCTCGCCTTTCTACAACTCGCTTTCTGTTGGCATTCAGATGATTCGATATCACTGTTATCGCTCGAAAATAATGTTCTCGCGAAGTTCAGTCGTACTTGTATTCTCTGCACGACGAATTATTCAGCGAAAAATTTTCATGCCGGTGAATTCTTATTTTCTTTTTTTTTCCAGACTTCACCGTTTTTTTTTCTTTTATTTTCGATCGAAACGATATTTGCTATGATTTTTGTGAAGAATACATGAAATGTATTTGCTGGTTTTATCTTTCTTTCATTCTTTATTCCTTCGTCGATTTCTTTCTCTATCTTTATTTCTGATTCCCTCCTTTTTTCTCTTTTCTTTTTTTTTTTTTTGATAAGGTTAACTCGTTGATGCATGAAAGTCGCTTTGGCACTCGTCGAAATACGTTTTAACCAATCGATCAATTTTTTTTGTATTTGTATTGAAATTTAATCGAAACTCCATTGTTTATTGTAATTACTCCAATAGTAATTACAATTTATAATTACGATTTTACTATATTCCCAATTTTACTGAATTTCCAATTTTTGTTAATTCGTTAACATTTTACTAAATTTATAATCTTACAAAATTTATCCTTCTAGTTTAAGGTACGACTAAGTTCATATTTGGGATCAAGAAAAAATTTGAAATTTTTCAAAGTCGCGATGATCTACGTTTTCTCGTGTTGAATACTCATTTTTTCGATTTTGATAGATCGGATTTCCGTATTGCGCATCAACGGGGAAAAAACTAAAAAATTAAATCTCGGGAGGCGGGAGAGGTTGATACTTGGATCGGTGACCGTTTATCCGCGCTTTGTCTAGGGCATCGATCAATGAGCGGAATGCCGTTTTTTCTGAGACCTGAAACAAACCCAAACAAACCCTACCCGAACCCCTCGAATAACACATTTTTGAAATTCAAAATTAATTCTCGTACTGCCGTACCCGAAACGATGTTTGGGTTTGTTTGGGTTCGGGTGCCGCATCGTTTCAATTTTCCAACAATAGTAAACAATTTGATTACAAAAATGTTCGAATTATTGAACAAAAAAAAAAAACAGCTGAGCACATCTTTTCCCAATTTGACGGATTTTCGAAATCGCCTCCCACTTTATATCCGTTGCACTTCTCTGAAGACGACAAAAAAAAAAAGAAAAAACGGCGTTTCAATCCATGATGTATTTCCAGGAGCTGGGCAACGGTGGTTCAGGTTCGCCATCCCGTGACGAGGTTCTCGTTGCTCCGATGTCGGTGCAGCCGACGAGGAAGGCAAAGTGCAGTTCCCTCAGTATGGCTTCGCTGCGAAGGTTGTAAAACGCTGTCAGAAAAAAAAACACACAAAAAAAAAACAAAAAAACCACAAATCGCCTTCGCAAACATCGTCATACACGTCATCATTGCCGCAAAACCTAATTTCGTGCGTTATCGAGAGTGAGAGAAAAAGAGAGAGAGAGAGACAGAGATAACAAAAAAATCATTTTCTCATTTTTTGATCGCTTTTTTTCCCGCCTTCGTTTCGCCTCAACCAACATACTAACATTTCTTGCTTTATTCCCATACGCTCTTTTCTCTCTTTTCATTTCCGTTTTCTCACTTTTCCTTATTTCCTCGTTTTTTTTTCACGATCGACAAACCCAAACAAACCCAAACAAAAAGGTGTAAAAATGTATTCTTCGTGATGCACGAATCGCCTAGTTTTCTAGCTAACAACTTGATCGTTGCTTGCGAGTTGCTTGACATTTGATAGTGTTACGTTCATCAGCTCGCGTTTCAATGGAAAAAGAATCGAGGATTTCGTCGACAAGGAAGGTTTCAAGGGAAGGGGGGCTGTAATTTCATACGATATAAAAGCTCTTATATCTCTCTCTCTCTCTCTTATCTATCTCTCCTCTTCCTTAATTTCGCGATCGAACGACGATCGATATCGACGTGATGATCTTTGATATATCCAATCGTGCCTGAATTGCGTTCCATTATTATATATACAGGGACGGTGACGCGACGCGGAAACGGTGCGCGTACCAACTTGTAATTATAAATATTCGAGCAATAATTCGTACGCGTCACCGGCCAATTTATTAAAAACATATATTATAAATATATATATTATATTATATTACTATAATATATTATATTATATTATAATAATATATTATATTATATTATTATAATATATTATATTATATTATTATAATATATTATATTATATTATTATAATATATATATTATATTCACGTGCGTGAGGAAAGAGCGTTGGAAAACAACAGCAACAAACGAGTTTACGAGTAAAGCTCAATCGACAAGATCCGCTTTTTTTTTTTTGTTTACGATTCTTCGATTATTGCCATTTGTGTATTAACTTCTTAAGACTGTTGGCGTATGCCGGTTCATCGTCGCCCCGCCCCCGCCCTCCGCCACCTCCTCGTGGTGTCAAATTTTTAACGTTATCATTGTAAATCCTCATTTTCTCGACGCATCGATGCTCGTCATACATTGAGAGAGAGAGATTGTCATTTCCCCGGCTGTAAAATACTTCGAAGCTGTCACATTATTTACATTACTTTAAAGCTATTATTATTATTATTATTATTATTATTATTATTATTATTAATATTATAATTATTATTGAAAATTATTGAAAGAACGTCAACGAAGAAACCACGCTTTTGTATAAATCGCTATTGTGTACTTATTATTTGTTTTCTTTTTTTCTGTCTCCATTATTACTAATATTTCATGTAGTCACCAATCACTCGATGATCCATTCGCCTGGAAACGCGGAAACTAGAGGATCGCCTTCATTTAATTCGCTTTTCTGACGCTTTTCTGTGTTTTTATTCAGTGGAAATGTAAGGATTTTTGAAAAACAAAAAAAAAACGAAAAGCTCGTTTGCAAACGCTTCGCCGAAATTTTTGTTGCTAATAGCCTCTCATAATTATCTAGTTACATATTTCGTATTTCGTAAATATATTTCTAGTTACGTTTATCATAAAATCGTGAATAATGATAACGATACTTGTATATATTTTAACGATTTTTATTTCTTAAATTATTTTATTTTAATTCTTACATCGTTATGTTTCCTCACTTACCAGCAATGTTTCTAGTTACTTTTTCTCGACGACAGGTATTACTAGAAACTTCCCTAGTCAATGAAAAAAAGTAACTAGGAACTTGTTTTTCGAAAACGATGCATATATTCCTAGTGGAGTTATCGGAACTCAGAAAAGCCTTGAAATTGAAGAATCCTTTAATGAAATTTTTTTTTAACGAAGCAAGAGAGAGGGAGATAGTGCTTTAATGGCATATATCTCGATTTTATAATTCGTGTCTCTTTCAATTACTAGAAACTGTTCGGAGGAAGGGGTACAGGATAAGGCGAAGCTCTGAGAGGAGGGGACGAACGTACGCGATGAATCTTCATCGATGTGCTCTAGTCACTTTCTTATTTTCCTTGTAAAGACGCTCGTTGGGGTGTACGAAACTCTGCGCCGCGACGGAAAAAGGAGAGAAGAGCACTCGGCTTTCGTGAACGATGTGAATTGTTCTTTTTTTTTTTATGATATTTTTTTAATCAGCGTTGACGATTATCGAAACGCCCAAATTTTGGCGTATCTTTGTTAAACGCGGGTTAAAAGAATTTGTCGACGTTGGGAAGAGACGACGAAGTCAAAAAAAAAGGTTGATTAATATTTATTGGTCCGTCGTGGCGTTTGGTTAAGCAACAACGATTTCGTTATGATTTATCGCGCCACGTTTTTTTTTCTCCTTTTGCTCATTTAAATTATTTGTACGAGATTGGGAAGCTTTTTGATTCCTGAAATCGTTTCTGTGAAATTCTTCATCTGACGATTCGAGTCGACCGGAAGTGGAACGAATGTCTTTGTTTTTTTTTTTGTTTTTTGTTTCGTTTTTTATTTTTTTCTTTTTTTTTTTCTTTTCTTTACCTCGTGTAAAAACGATCAAATTTTTGGTCCCTGATGAAGATGATGTATTCGCGGATGTAAACGCGTCCGGTCGAACTTTTGTGCCAAGTGCCATAATCGTGCCTGTGCAAATGTGGGACGAAAATTTCTCATGTTCCATATGCGCATACAAATCAACACACAAACACACTTTTACACAAACAAACCCAAACAAACGCGAACAAACCCAAACAAATACACACACACGCACTTTCACACACTGTCTTATACATAATTGACAAAACGTTGAAATAGCTTTTACAAATGAATGGATGCATTACGAGGCGAATAACTGGTATTGTACAAATGTGCCAATCGAAATTGCGATTATTGCGAGGATTTATGCAAAATAACTATCTATCTAAAAATCTTTTAAATATAGAAGCAATCAGCGTACCGAGCTCTTTCGAGGACGGTCCTCGAAATCAAATGCCTCTAAAATTATTCTTATAATAAACAGGGATGATTATAAGTTTTGTCATAGACGAAAATATATTTGGTGTTTTTTCGGTATCTCATAGAAAAGGAGATATTTCGTATTTTTCGACGAGCTGTATTTTTTTTTCAGGAGAAATTGAGAATTTTTGAAAAATGTATAAATATCGTAAAAAGTTTGGAAATACCGAAATTCAAAATTCCGAATTTGAATATACCGAAACTACAAATTTGGTAAATTTTTGGGTTTGTTTGGGTTTGTAATGGGTTTTGGCCAATCTCGAATATCTAAGGACCCACTATTGGGTCAAGTTTCAGTCGAACGAGCGTTCAATCACCCACGAAGCTTCGAGTGCACTCCTTATCATGTGATCATCAGAGGATTTTTTTTTTTTTGGCAGCCGGCGATACTTTTAATTTCGCACCATAAGTTTAACGAATAGATCCGAGTGTATACAGATATAATTCCATAGTGTCTTTTGCGAAAAGATTTCTCGATTTTGATTAAAGGCGTCGGCATACGGAAAAAAATATTCGTAATTTTTTGTTTGCCGATTTTTAATGTTAATTTAATGGACAAAGTTAAATATACACTCAACATAGGTATGGTGATGGCGAAATAATTTGAAGGACTGAATCGATCGTTCGCACGCCTAAATAAACCCAAACAGCTGGACTGTAAAATGGCCCGTGCGAATCGATGAAATCTCGTTCGGAGAAACTTCAAGTGCGATTGGCATGAAAAGTTCAATTGTGAAAAAAAAGAAGAAACATATCGAGTTTAAAATTCGGGCAAAGGAAAAAAATCGCCCCAACGATATTTTATGATCCGCATTACTGTAAATATTTTTTAGTTACTGCTTCAGCTGAAAAAAAAAGGACACGAATTTACACGCACACACAGACACGCAGCGTATAATGCACACGTGTACGATGTAATATTTTTTAATAAAATTGTAAGTGCCGTATATTTGATATTTCGTTGAATTCAACGTCTTTATATCAACAGGATTTATATTGTACCACTAGTGATTATCAATTGTAAACAAATAAGATTTCGAAGATTTAATATGTAAAAGTCAAAAATCCCGATGGTGTTTTATTTGGACCTTATGGTTTTTTCGATTATCCTTTAACCATGCAAAATCCTATTGTGTGTTTCTTATTTCTAGGGAAAAAGCGTCACATCGGATAGTTGCTTAATTTTTTTGAGCTATATAAACTTATTTTTGGTGATTTCGAATTTTACTGCTCGGACCGGCCAAAAAGGTTACTAATGTATATTTTTTTAAATATACATTAGTAACCTTTTGGGATATTTTTTTTGTCTGATTTAATATTGCTCCGAAAAATTCAAAGATAAGAATTTGAAATATTCACAAAATACTTAATTCTCTATTTACTTAAAAAATAAATAATAAAATTTAAAAAACTAAAAAAAAAAAGTAAAAATTCCCTGAAGTAAAAATTCCTTTTTACCTGTTACGTGATTACTTCGGCGAGTGAAACCCAAAATGTCGTAAAGTGCTATCAAAAGCACATTTTTCAACCGAACGTCGCAACAAACATTTGCAATCCAGGAATCAATGAGACTCAGGTAACTACAATATTTTTCGTACATTATTTATTTATTTTTTTTCAATCCTTTTTCTTTTCGTTTCATGTTTCGTTTTTTTTTCTTCATCGTTTCCTTAAAAAAAGAATGAACTTGAAATTGTTTGGATCTCAGTTGTTTTTTTTTTCTGATTCTGGCGAGTAATGACTGGGCAATTTTCGAAGCGACGATATACACTAATGTTGCAAATTGAACTATCTATTTATATATGCATAATATTTGTGTGTCTGTGTCAGTGTACGTGTGTGTATTTGTTTTGTGGGTACTCCGATACTTGCGTAATACATAGTTTTATATAATGCATTTTTACTCGTGGTCTCTCGCTCTCTCATTTTATATATAATCAATAAACTCTCATCAATCGTATCGTCAATCACGCTCGAGTCGCATTTACGTGCATTTAGTATTTTTAAGGGGTCACGCGCGCGCGTTTGTGTGTGTGTGTGTATGGGTCGAGACTAATACATATACGTGCGTATATATGGGGAATTCCATGCCGATTCGATTTCGGCCTGACCCAAGATTTTTCATTTTTTTCCGATTTTTCAATTTGGCCGTTCATTTTATGTTTATAAAAAATATTGTGGAGTCAAATCGTTCGAAAAAAATTTGAATTAATTCTCGAGTGCTTTTTAGAGATAGCACTACGACATAAAAAATCGCGGGTCTAATCGGAGCGGTGACCGGTCAAACCCGGATCGAATCGGCATGGAATTCCCCGTATATATTTATATATATATATTTGTGTGTCGCACGCGCGCGTGCCTATGTATGCACGTGTGTGTGTGTCTGTACAGTCTTGCTCAAAAGTATCAGTCACTGAATTTTTTAAACATTTCCAAATCTTTTTTACCTCTATTTTCATCGAAAAATTGCAATATTGCAAAAATCAAGGGAAACCGAAATTTTCAAAATAACGTACCGGGTACACAAAAAATCGAAAAAAAACCAAAAAAAAAGCACAATAAAGTTGGCTCTTATCAGTTCAAAATTCCTTTTGATATAATAGTCCACGATTTTTTGTCTCGGAGATATTCGATTTTTTGTTCGGATAGAAAACTAATATATGGGGTGTCCAATACTTTTGAGCACGATTGTGTACATATATATAAACGTATATATAGCAGATGCGTGTTCTCACGGAATTGCTCTTCGGAATGAACCCCGCTTTGTTAATAAGTTAATTATTATTATTATTCTTTAATAATTATAATAATCGATGGCACGCGCCATGGTATAACAAGATGAGAATTATTAATATTCACTTCGAGCTCTCTTTCATTCGCGATCTCATTGACTCATCATTAATGGCCCTGTAATTATATAATAATAACAGTGCGGTTTTGCGAATCGAGGGTGATTTGCGATTATGAACAACGATTTTTGAAATGTTGAAATGCAATGATATATATATATATATATATTTATGTATATATATATATCTTGTTTCCGTAAATATCGCTGCTGAAAATGTCGTGCGACGTTTTTTTTGCGATTCCTCTCGATTTTTTTTTGTTATTGAAATTTGTAATATTATTTGAATTGAAAAGGAATGGCTCGTTCGCGATTGAAACGATGGAATGAAGGTTACTGTTGGGCAATGCAGTCGGTGTTGATGAGAACGCATTCGTTACACCCTATACATTATTTATACATAATACAAAGGTACAATCTTTCGTCGAGAAACAAATTTGTTATTGTTGGTTTTTTTCGCCTCGTTACCCGTTAGTATTTTCGTAATTAGTAATATACAATAAGTTTACAGTATATCGAGGGGCCCGGTGGTACGAGGAAACGACAATATTTTTTTTTTCCAGGGACAGTTCTTTACACGATTGAAAAAGGAACAATATATGAACAAATCAAAAGTTATAGAAATATTAGTACGGTTTCGTTAGTTCCTTTTTTTTTCTTTTTTTTTTTTTTTCTTAATACGTCGATCGTGCAATTATTTTCACTCATTGTCAGGTGTGTGATGTTCGTTAATTTTCATTTTTCGCGATAAAAGTGAAAAAGTGCATGAGTTTACCGGAACGTATCGGCGCTACCATTTTGTTTTCGCGGCCATTTTCTCGTACCGCCGTCCATCGGACTCTCGAGATCACTCCCGCTCTATCGTTTTTTTATTAATATTATTATTTCTTTTTTTTTTTTTTTTCGATCGAAAAACTCATTGTCATTCCTTTCGCGTCTTCCTCTCGCGTGACGTTTTTTTCTTCTTCTTTTCTTCCGCGTTTTTTTTTTCTCCACGTTAAACTCTACACCGTTTAAAGATAGTTTATTCAAAGTTAAAGCTTTCAATGGTTTTTTTCTTCCTTTTTTTTTCTCTCGTCATTTATATAATTTTATAACAACGGGCCGCGATGCTATTTCTTTTTTTTTTTTTGTGCACGGCCTCCACGTACAGACATGCGCATGAGCATAGACAATCATACTAGCACTTCCGGATTGTAACTTCGACCCCTCGATGACCTTGACGCAACCTTTTTGACCTTCTCGTCCACCTATTTTTTATTTTTTGTTCGTTTTTTTTTCTTCTTTTTTTTCTTTGCAATTCCATTTTTTTTTCGCACTCTAATTTTTTTACTTCCGGTCACCACTACGCCCTTTTGTCCTTTTTCGTCACTCTTCTGATACCCGTTGCACTTCCAATTCTTCGAGCATCCACGATCGGTCGAAGATCATCGTTTATTCTTTTGCCCTTTCGCCATCGGATTTCCCAGCTCGTCTAGATTTATATTAATGTTAGTGGAAAATTCGTAAATTTATTGATTCGCGAGGAACACGCGAGGCGCCCGATCCGCATTTTTACACGACCGATGAACACACACACACACACACATACACACATATACGTAATCGGAGATCACCATTCTTTGAAATCAGAATTAAAAAAAAAATTTTTTTTTTATCGAAATAATACATATTATATATTTTCGTTATTTTAAAAATATAAATAAAAAATATATAACTTTGCTGAAAAAGACTATGATTAATTCGAGTGAATCCTCGCTTTTTCCTCGTTCAAAAAAAAAATTACATACATAATACGTAATCGAAGATAGTACTTCAAAAGAAAAATGATTTTGAAAAATGATTTAATTAATACCGAGGCAGTATTAATCCGAGTGTATCAGAGCTCGGTTGCCCACTCAAATCGTACACAAAAACGTTAACTATTGCTCGATCAAATATATGTATATATATCTACATATACACATATAGCAGACATGCCACGATTTTTGTATTGTTTTTCGCGCGCCCTTGGTAAGCCGAGAATCACGTGTTTATTTTTCTTCTAATGAACTTTAGTTAATAAGGCAATTCTTCTTACAAGTTTATTGATTCGTCGTCGATTAAGATCCATCGATAATAGCTTATCGCATTCCTTTCCTTCATAACCCTCTTCAGCAATTCCCTACTCGCGTCGTTTCAATCTCTTTCTTCTCAATTATACTTCAATTGCATCGAACCTAGTACGAGAATGTTCCTTCGAGTTATTCCCTATTCAGAACGCAAAAATTCCCTAATTAACAATTTATATTTATTATTCGTTCGGGGAGCGAGGAAAATTTTTTCAAAACGACGGTAACAGATATAATAGTAATAATAAATTATTAATAATAATAAATAAGAATATATTATTATTATTATTTTGTTCACAAATAATAATAATAATAATAACGATTTAATAATAATAATAATAATATAAATTTATATATAAAAACAACTTTTCGGCAGCATTTTATTTTATTTCTTCTGATCCAAAACGTACGCGTACATGCAAACCCATTTTTCGTTTTCATTACAGAAAGGACAGAGTGCACAGTGTATGTGAAAAAACGTACCAACATGGGAACCAACGAACCAAATCGAACAAAAAAATCGCTCTAGCTTAAAAATACGAGAACAAGCAGCTTTCGATTTGTTCTCAAGTTATTTGGAGATCAAAGGGAGTGTGTGTGTGTGTGTGTGTGTTGTGTAAACGTGAATTTGTAATTTTTTTTTATCTTTTTGGTTATCAATAACGTATTCGATTATTTGCAAAAGTATGAAACTCTATATCGAGCTCTCGTTTTATCGCCCGAGTCTAGTGACCAGGGTGCGATTATTATCGACAGGATTATTACTTTAATTAGCTAGGTAGTTTTCGACTCCTCGTATTCTTTACACGATACGCCGAACGCGTTTATAATATTCGTAAAAATGACGACTATAATAACAACAACAATAATATCAATAATAATATTAATATTAATTTATATAACATAAATTATAAATTATATGTTTAATAATATATTAATTTATTATATAATATATTAATTATTCAATAATAAATTATTATTTATAATATTAATATATTAATATTAATAATCGTGATAATGATGATGACGTTAAACCAACAATAAATTATCTGAATAAAAATTCTAATTAACTATAATTATAATACAGATTTCTCTGATTTTATATTTACTATGTACGTGTATTCATAATTATTTATATTATTTATATGTCCGTGTATGTGTGTCTGTGTGTGGAGAAGTAGAAAAACTCTTAATCGATAGTACTCTTCTTTCCTTTCTCGTGTCTCCCTCTGTTTTATTTCTTAAATGCAAATAATGAAAACGTACGTTCCTCCTTTATTTCAAAGTTAATTGTTTCACGAATTATTTGAATCTCACTAATTGATGGACATGCAGACGCGGGCGCACACGCTTTCTTTCTTTTTTTTTTTTAAATTCTCTGTCATCCATGACTATTATTTATTTGTTGATTATTATTATTATCCCTCATTTTTCCCTCGTGTTATCCGATTAATGAGTCGAAAAAATGGCACGATCCGCGCACGGTTAAAAAAATTCTTCGCTTTTTTTCGTGACGTTTATTTTTGTTTCCTTTTTATACGTTGATCGATTTTCGATAATCGAGATCGACGTATAACTCACGAGAACCGGAAGAGCGTGGTTAATTTGTTATTCGAATTGACTCTCGGTGTATCCTCTCGCTTTTTAATAACAATGATAATCAACGAAATTAGTTTCGAAAGAGGAATAAAAAAATGAAAAAAAAAACGAGAGGAAAAAAAAACTTTTGCGAGATGGTGAAGGTTTCTTTCGTTTTTCTTTTTTTTTTACAATATTATCATCATTGTCATATACAACGTGGCGCTTGTATTTTTCATTTCTTATTTTCTTGGATTACGACAGACGTTAAACTTTAGCGAAAAAAATTATGCGCGGGAACAATTTATTAAAGTTTCGTTAAGTCGTGTATTTTTTTTTTTCGTTTTTTTTTTGTTTATTCATTGAACCGTGTTGTTTTCGTCCTGAGAAACTTTACGCTTTTTTGTTTGTTTGTTCGTTCTCGCTTTTCGGGTGCGACGAGTGGTGCGGTTGGGTCCGAATGCCTGAAATCGTTGGATGCTTTTTTTAAATATTTTTTTTTCTTGACACATTGAGTAGGCTGTCCAGCGAAATTCTGGAAGTTGTTTATTTATCAAATAATTTTATCGTATAAGTTTCGGTCCTAGCACCGAGAATCGTTGCCAATAAGTGAAAACGTCCAATGAAATATTTTTCGAAATCACGGCAATCGTACCCAAAAAAAAAGTCACCACTTTTGGTAGTTTTCCTTTTTTTTTTTTGCTTTACTTTTTTAATTAAATTTTCTCAGTTGTAGGATAAGACGAAAATTTTTATAATTCGTCTTTTCCATCTCCGCATGACTGAACGATCTTTTTTTTTCGCTTTAATTTATTTTTCGCACCAATTTTCGTATTTTTCTCGCAATTCGTTATTCATCGCTAGTTTTTTTTTTTTTATTAAATATATACAAGTTGCTTGGTATTTCGAAGCATGATTTTTGGAGCTGGCAGGCCCTAACTCGTTCTCTCTCACGCCCCCCTCTCCTTCTTTCTTTTTCTGCCCTCTTTGATAATAAACTACGAGCGTTTATCCAGGGCGTCTTTTTTTTACTCAATAATAAAACGAGTCGTTTTATTGATTTTCATTTCGATCCTTTACGTATAATATTTAAACCCATTACACAGTAATTCATCGTTAATTTTCTTGGTCATCTGAATTTCGAGTTACGTGTAAGTTAGTAAGTTCGAGATTCGTCGTATCTTTTTTTTTTAAAAAACGTGTTTTTTCTTTCTTTCAATATCTCAAAATCATTCGTTCTCACACTTTCGTAATTTGTCTTTCTCTCTCGTTTATTCTCCAGCTAGTTAATTGTCTCACGAGCTACTCGAACATTCACACTGATTTCTAAAGCTTATGTGCAAGCTCTCACTCGAATTTGGGTTATAACGTTTTTTTTTCTCTTTTTTTTTTTGTTTCATTAATTCTCTCCTCGTAAAACGTCTATCGATTAATTTCTCGTATCCGTCGTATATCAGGGCTGGCGGGAGGTTGGAGAGATCAGTGACTGGTTGGTAGATTGGTGACAGAAGGGATTAGGAATAGCTTAGTTTTACATGCCTCTCGGATCGCGACGAGTTTCCTAAGATTTGTTTAGATTTATCACAGAAAAACATTTTTTAAACTTTTTCTTTGTCTTTTTATTATTATTGTTATTATTATTATCAATAATCAATAAAACGGTACACTCTGCAGTAAGTACGAAACCGTGACCCTCTCCACCTATTACTATTATTATTAATAATATATATATATATATTTATATATATATTTAAAATCGATATTATTATTATTATTAATATTATTAATATTAGTTATTATTTCATTGCGTTTTCGGTAGTCACGAATTTCGGGCGAAATTTTCGAACTTTCGCCGGATTGTTGTTGTTTTTCTTTTTTTATTCAAACGAATATTAATTGTTGTCATCTCTCTCTTTTTTTCTCCGATTGTTGCCTATCGTTAAGTTTACATCCCCTTGACTAAGCGTCAATCGTTACTTCGTCCTATACACCCTATATGTATATACACATATGTGTGTCGCCGTGCGCGCCTTTTTTTTCTGTTCGTGTGTGTGTGTGTGTGTGTCGAAGGAATACGGAATGAAGAGTATATAATCTATAACATTATCATTCATCCGGTATATATATATAAATATAAATATAAATATAAATATATATATTTATATATTTATATTTATTTTTATATTTATTTATTTATTTATTTGTATTAATTCCCTTTCGTAGTTATCGCTCTTCAAATTTACAATTATACCAAGGGGACGAGTTCAACGCGACGATACGATATATGATTGATTTTTTTTTTATAATTATTTCTTTACTTTATTCTCTTATACGTTTTCTTGTTTTCATCGTTTTTTTTTGTTTGTTTGTTAAAGCACTTAAGGGCAGATATCGCGCGATTCTGATTAAACGTCACGGGTATCTGTACACGATTTTATTTGAGAAGGTTTGGTGAGGGGAAGGCTGGGGGGGGGGAGGTGTGAGGAGAGGGATCGTGAGAGAAGACGGCGCGATCGTTGAATGTATTTTTTTTCTTCTTCTATTTCTTCCTTTGGTATAGTTACATTCGAGGAAAAAGCGAAAGGGCGCTGAGATCGGCAATGTTCGACGATTTCTTCGTTTTAAAAAATTTGTTTTTTTTTCTTCTTTTTTTTTACGTTCTCGATTAGCTACTTATGTGGTAAGTTGATTATAATTGCGATTGATCGCGATTCGTTTTCAACTATGTTTTTTTTTTCGCTCGGAATAATTCGCGACGTTGTATTTTTCTTCTATCTTTTTCTTTTTCTTTGTTATTGGCGTTTTGGTAATCGCAAGGTAGAGAAATCTATAATCATTTTTTTTTTGGTTTTGTTTTCGGATTATTTTTTCTTTTTTTTTTAAATGGAGGTCCTGAAAAAATTCCGCGGATGTGCATGTACAAGGTGATTCACAAATTCCGGTGTTGTATTTGTGGAATGAAGAAGCGATGTTTTTTTTTTTGGAAATTTCGCAAAAATTTTTGGCGGAGATTTTTGACGTTAGAGTTCAAGTGGGAAAGAATTGCTGGGCAGCTGCTGGATACCGCGACCCGAATTGTCCGGTTTCTAATCAACCGACGAGAGAATTTGGTTTTCTTCGTTTTTGTTTTTTTTTCTTTTTTGTAGAAAAAATAAAAACGGTTAATTTTTTTTTAATCAACTGAGAATTCGATGATTTTCTTTTGCCATTTGATACTCGGGGGGAAAAAAAATCGCGCATGCGCAGGTCAATCGCAGGCCCAGCACGGAATATTTCGTCCAATTTTCATTCTATAGCTGTAAAATATGAATTTCCTTGCAATAGCGTACCTTACATGCTCGCCAAGGGATTTCTCGTAGCTGCCAATCACGTTCGATATTTACAGGATATTCCGTAATTAACGGATAAGCCTGAAATTAATTTTAGCAAAGGTTTATTTTAGCTCATAAAAACGCAAATTAAATTAATTTGCAAATTGAATTAATCAACTAAATTATATTAATAATTATAATATTAATATAATAATTAATTAACTATTAATAATCAATTTAAATTAATATTTATTTATCTAATATGACTTATTTATTGGAACAGTTGTTGCAAAATCTGGCAACAAATAAACCGATCGATTTATTCATTTGTGGTAATTACGTACAACAATGTGAAGTTAGGAAAAGAATTTTAGATTTAAAAAAAATCATGTTTCAGAACTTGGACTATTTTTCGTTTTGTATTTTTTTTTAAACGGATTTAAGGGATGCTATAATTGCAAGCTTATTCGTTAATTTTCAGAAACAGTTAACTCGTATGGCTCGTATGCTGAATTTTTTTTTTGGATCCTCCCTTAGTTCTCGCTTTTATTAGTTTCGTTTCTTTTTTTTTAATTACGCTCCGCACGATTGGCAGTATGTAAACGTGTTAATAATATCTCTCTCTCTCTCTTCTTCTCTCTCTTTTACGATTTTTTCGAAAGGATCTTACACACAACAGTCACACGACGGGAATTCGCTCCTTTTGACCATCCATCTTGATTTCGTCTTATGAATCATTTCTCGAAGTCCTCTGCCATTGTCAATAAATAATTTCACAAACCCAAATAAAAAACCAAACAAACCCAAACAAGCCAAACAACCTCATGACTTATGGATAATTAAGGTTGTTTGCATTTGTTTGGGTTTAGCCTCCGCTGGCTAAATATCATTTGGTGACTAATTAAAGTAATTCATGGCAAATAAAAAAATTCATTTTTTTCCTTGCAAACTAAATTCCATTACTTCGAAAGGCAGAATGCAACAAAAAATTCTTCACGTTGATCTCACACCAAGAATTCTTTTCGTCCAATCGTAATGAAAAAAAAAAATGTATACGTTTCCAATCCACGTAATTATTTGTTTCGAGGATTCGAGAAATGATCAAAAGTTTGATTTCCCGTGGAGGCAATCTATGATTCTTTCAATCCTTTCAAGCGTATCAGTTTGATCAAATCCTCTTTCAATTTTCAACACCTAATATTTCTCTCTCCCTAGAATGTTACTTTCCGTTCTCAATTCCTCTATTTCTCAATTTCTTCATTTCGTTAATTGTCCCTGGGTGGTAGGATAAAGTAACGTGTCATCGTTCGTCACGCCTTAAATCAAAAAATCCGGTATCGCGTTAAATCGTGAATCTCGTTATGGATGTGTAAAATGTGTGTGTGTGCGCGGGTGTGTGAAATCTAATGACCCTTTCCGGTAGTCCGAGTTACCGCGTGCCAGTGTGACGCTTCCATATATATTTCGGCTCTCTCTCTCGTGTTCCTTTCGAATTGGTAGACTCCGGATGATTCGATTTTGTCGACTCATCGTATTTTCAAGTTTGTTTTTTTTTTTCTTTTTTTTTTCAAATCTTCTTTCAGCATGCATACATAAACGGTCACACAAACGGTCGTACACTCGAATAGCTCGTTTTAGCGCATATTCTTTGTTTTGCGTAAAATTCGTCGTCGTAGGATATCAGGTTCTTTAAAAACCGCGATAATCACGCACAAGCCGAGAGTCGTTTGCTCGAAGCGTCCACTTGATCAGGCCACCTTCCAGGGTTCCACTTTGGCTAGCACCAGTCATCTTCGTCGCTGTCCGAGTGCCTTGATCTTGGAGTTCTTTGTTTGCTGGTTTGTTGTGACGATGGTTGTGGCTTGTATCCATTGGGTACGGGACTGGGTAAAAGACGACCACCTCGTCCCATAGCAACAGCTTGCTCGAAGCTCAATGGACAATGACCGGTTGATGGAATCGACGGATGTGGAGTCGACGTTCCACCAACCACTGCCGTTGCTGGAACGCCCCCTATCGGCGCAGCTGCAACCGTTGTCCCATGGCCAATACCGATTGGCGCAGCGCCACCGGAAATGACCTGTTGGGCCTCTCGCTGATCACGGCTCATAACGTGTGGACCGTGAGTCGGCGAAGCGTTCAACTTCGGAAAGTTGATACTCGCTGGCTTCAGCTGCAGCGTCGATGGCTTGTTCGGTGTTGGAGGTAATCGTCGACGCTGACCCCGACGCGTCACCAATACCGGATAACTGTGCTGATGCGGATGATGATGATGGTGGTGATGATGATGACCCCCACCCGCTATTGGGCTTGGACTTCGAGAACGTTGCTCCAAACTCGTCGTACCGTAGTGTCGACCGTGCTCCATTCGAGGAACCGGACTCGGCGATCTAGCTGGACTCGTCGATGCGCTCCATGGACCTGATCGTTTCGTTGTATCAACAAGGGACGCACCGGAAGTGTTATCGTAAAGCTTTGTGATTCAATGGACGAATGGATGTACCAATTGAGGATAGATTTCATTTGAATACGATTTTTTGGAGCATTTTATCAATGTTATTTTTATCACTTTTATTTCAATTTATTTTATTTATTTTATTTGTTTTATTCAATTTATTGATTTATTTCAATACATTTTTAGAAGCACTTTATCAATTATTCATCTAGTTTCTTGGTTCGAAAAAATCGATTTTTATATATGTTTATTTTAAAAATCGATATATATGTATATATGTGTTACCTCGTATTTTATGTCGATGATTGTACTGTGACGAATGGGGATGATGAGTGTGCCTCTGGATCTCTACGACGTTGCTCACTGTGTCACTGAAGCCCGGCCCGTCAATGTAATTGTGTGAATGATGATCGAACCTCGGTCTCCTCGTTGGCGACGGCGATCTGTGCGTAACGGGGGAATGCCTTCACGAAACAGAAATAAATTGAAATCGAGGAATTCGGAAATGAAGATCAAGCGAAATAGCGAATGGGCTCTCGAGAAGATAAAATTTTAATTTGATTACATGAGCGTTTTAGATCGAAGGGTTTTTAAGGTATTTTCAATTTATACATTGAAATACAATATTGTTATACCTTCCTTTTCTTTGGAAACAATCTCGTAACTTGTGGAAATAATTCAAGTGGTTTGGGTTTGTTTGGGTTTAAAAATGGAAAATGTCATTCTCCCCCAGCTAAATATCACTAGCAGTAAACAATTAAAATAATTTATGGCAAAAAAAAATCTCACCAAAAAAATTGAGTTGGAGCCCCACTTTTGCAAAATTACCGATATTTCGATCGACAAAAAATTACCTCAGACTTGGTGATCGTGAACGATGTCTCGGTGGATGGGCTGGTTGATGATGGGGATGTAACCTCTCGCCAGGATGTGTGAGACTCTCAAAGCTCCCGGCTCGGGAATCATTAACTACGACCTCCTGTAGGTCCATCTAAATAAGGAAACCGATTGAGTATTGGGATACTTCGCGTTCGCGACTGGGGATGTTTCTGGATAACCTGGTATATCGATGCGCGTTCGTTTTGATAAGATTTTTTTTTTTCAATCTCGTCGAACATACTTGCTCCTTCGCGTCAACATAATTAAATATTTTCATTCGTCGACCAAAAAAAAAAAAAAATTAGTCGTTTCATCTTAAATCCGTATTGCACTCGAGTTCCGATCAAGAACGCCTTTTGCCTCCGTTTTAACAAGAAACCAAAAAATCGCACGTCTCTTAAAGTGAGCTTTAAAAATTTTCAAAATTTCGTCTTTCATCGTCACAATATATAAATATTTTTTATTCCTTTTTTTTCGCTCGAATTTCAATGACGATTCAATCACGCGTGCGAATAATTCGAAAGATACGAAAAAAGTCCACGCAGCGTGTGTCAATTTACCAAAAAAATGTGTCCATCAATAAAGACCAACGAAAAAAAGAAAAAAAAAGATAACAATAGAATCTACAAACTACGCGCATACGTGAGATATACATGTGAACGTATGTTTGTATCGTTACTATCGTGAATAATAATAATTAGTCTATATTAATATGTATATGGAGCAGAATAATCGAGATCATGCAAAGTAGTAAGAAATCTTCTCGCATGCGCATGCTTCTCTTGATAAATTATCGTGACCGTAAAAATCCACTTAAAAGTGCATTTTTTACAGTATTTTTGATTTTTTTTATCCGTGAGTCCTTATAAATTCGCGGTATCGAAAATTCAAAGGACACAGGACACGACTCGTTGGTATTGGGAACCTGCGAGTGTTTTCGTTTTTTTTTTTTTTTGCTGTACTTACCAAACGTACAGACGATGAAATTCGTATTAATTAAAATATTATATATAATGATAATAATAATTATAATAATAATTATCAATTGCAATTAATCCAATTAATTCAATTAATTCAATTAATTCAATTATCAGCAATTAATAATAACGCTGATAACGAATAATTATTGGTTGTTAGTATTATTATTGCTTTTCTTTATCACTGTTACTAGCAATTATATATTTCATGATAATAATAGTAATAATAAATAATATTGCGTGTTTCACACAATAATGCAACGTTGATAAAAAAAAAACGATTCGACTATGACGTCAGTACTCTAAGAAGTCGTTTATGGAGATAGTAGCTAGGGAAGGGGTCGTTTCTATAATTCTAACGTCTGCTATCTGAACTAATCGATTTAGGTGGATTCGTATTATTTTGTTTTTTTTCTGTTTTGTGAAGGATCGTAAAAAAAAGGTCAATATTCTAATGTGGATTTTCTTGGGTGTTTTTATCTAAATTGTGGTTTTTGGTTAAAAATGCTTCAGCATCCGACCCAAACAGACCCAAATCAAGACGGAACAACTAGGCCAGATGGGCTGAATTCGAAGGCTAGAAAAGTATACCTAGAGGGATCACACAACTCTTTCTATTGCCAACGAGAAAAAAGGAAACGAGATATAAACGAATTTAGTAGAGAGAAATATATGGTTATCTAGAACAATCTAGATGATTTTTTGGATATTAGATTATTAGATCGAAAATGTCTAATGTATAATGTAAAAATATGTGAATTTAAGTGCGAATCCGAAAATGGAAACGATTCGAACGACGAAGAGAAATTTCGATCGAAAATCTTTTTTTTTACTTTTCATGAACAAAAAACAAACTTTTCAATAAAAAAAAAGCTATGCTTTTTCGATCGATTTTTCTCGAAGTCAAACGTGTGCCCATTTCCTGTGCAGATTTTTAAAAGTCCAATGTTTTATTGTGTTTTTGTTGTTGTATTTTCTAGACACGCTTCGTGTACGAAACAGAAGTTTTGCTACTTTTTCGCGGCGTTGGTCGGGAGCAAGTAAAAAAATGGTAATTGTGCAGATGTGAGCCTCTACCAAAATTTTGGCACAAGATTTGTTTTCTTCAATCACAAATTGTTTTAATTAGTCACTACTAGTGATATTTAAAATCCGGAAGCCGAAATTTAAAATAATTTCCATAATTCAAAATATCAATATATATCTACCCAAACAACCAAAACAACCTCATAACTTATGGAACCCATTAAGGTTGTTTGGGTTTGTTTGGGTTCAATGATAAAAAATGTCAGTCTCCGCCGGCTAAATATAACTAGTGCTGACTTATTACAGTAATTTATGGCAAAAAAAAATCTCTCGCCAAAATTGGAGTGGAACATCTGCAAAATTACCAAAAAAATTAATCGAAACGCGTTTACCGTGGAGAAGAGGCGGAAGGGTACTTTTATTTTTTTTGCGAAATAGTTGTTTTTGTTTGGACCGAGTCGACACCTTGAGGTAACGGATTGAGGAGCGAGGTGCGTAGGTGTTCTGGTGTCGATAGTACGAGGGTGGTCGGTGAAGATGATGGTGGTGGTGGTGGTGGTGATGGTGGTATTGATCATTTTCGTAATCGTAGTATTGGTGATGATGGTCGTGGTCGCGGTCCTGGGAGGACTCTGCCAGCAATGGCTCTAGCTCAGGGGCGCGTTCCACGCCGTTAACTACAACCCCAGACCCACCCCCTCCCTGGCTACTCTCTCCGCTGCTCCCTAGTTTATCGTACTGGTGGGACATCTTCCAGTTCACCTTTTTGTTCCTGAAACACATTGTCGAAACAAATGAAAATAGTCAATATTTCGTTTACTCCTGCCTCTTTATTTTTATGTTGCTACTTTCTTGAAAAACCGAATTATTTATTAATTAATTTCTTAGTTTTTATTAATTTTCTGTTTTTTTTTTCTTTCATTTAATTAATTTTTTAATTTATCTTTCATAATTAATTAAGTAATTAATTTTTTTAAGTACCGTAAATTCTTTTCTCTTAATTTTTATTTTGCTATTTTTGTTGGATCTTTCAAGAATTCAATTTTTCATGAAAAAATAGTTTTGTCAATTTTTATCCAATGTCCAATTTTATTTAATGTCTACGCATTAAAAATCGATATAGTTTTTTTTAAATTGTTTATTTTTATGACGATATTCATTTTAGTAAAAAAAACCTAAAAGAAATGTCGATCGAATTTCAGATTCATATCGTAAATTATTATAATTGATTATTTGAATGATAGATTTGCGAGAATTGATAGTATTAATTATTGACAGACCTGATGCTACGCTGTCGTCTTTGCTCGGCGGCGGCAAGGGCCCCAATCGTGCCCTCTTCTTCGTCCCTCGAGCCTCTGTGACGATCGGACTTTCCATCGTGACCCGAGGGAGGCTCGAGGCTGTTCGCCCTGCTTCCGATTATGTGATGATTATTCCCGGCGTGATTAGCACCGGCCATGTCCATCAGGCAGTTGAACAAGGTCGAACGCTGTTCGAACGTGTGAAACCCGTGTCAAACTTCTTTTATATCATTTCTCTTACTCTCTCTCTCTCTCTGCACATTCTCTTTTTGACTTACTATCGGTTATCAGCTCTGACGATTTACATTTGTTTTTTTTTATGTGCTCGTTTTAGATATAATTATCAAATTGTACTTTTAATCAAACATGGACACCCACATACTGGCTTTTCCTCCTCCAAATATATATATTTTTTAATCAAACTCTCATTTTTATTACTTTTAAAAATTATTATTACAATTGAATTTAATTATACGGGTAATTGCATTCAATTTTATTTGTAATTAATATTATCCAATTAAATACAGTTTATAATTTTAGGTGCGATTAATGCTCATTATAAATTCATAAATGAACGATGCAAATGTGCATTAATTAGAGTGTGTTCCACAAGACGAACAATTTTACAACAATATTATTCAATTTTTCAGAATTGTATTATCTCGTCAACAATACTCAAGAAAAAATGCGATTGTAAAAGCAAAAAATTTTATCACAGAAACATATACAAACCCAAATTAATTCTCGATTGTTTTTCTTATTAAATACATTTATATTATTTCAATTAACATTATTCCTTGTCATTCAAAGCCTGTATGTGTACGCTGGATTTTTTTTTCGATTTATGGTCTTTTTTTTATTCGGAATGTAAGTGACAATTTCGGATTGTCTGTGGAATTAGTTGCGATATGTCAAACGGCCACAAATATTCGTACATACAAATACACACACGCACATATATATGTGTATATACAGGGTGTCCCACGTAAGATTGTCATCCGTGAAATGGGGAGTTGGGCATGAAATTCTGAGTCGATTGATTTCAGAATGTATGGTTCCCGGATCAACCCCTGAATTTTTATCAATTTTGAAAGGCATATCGCAGGTCCATGTCGATGTATTTTTATACCTTGAAGACAAATCCACAATTTAATTCGCATTGAACTCTCCATTTCTAGGGAAAAATGTCGAAAA
>JAPYZJ010000503.1:0-52874 GCA_030522765.1 Ophioninae sp. B BG-2022a
CCTCTCCTCCCGCCCCCCCCCCCCCCCCCCCCCCGTTTTTTTTTGTCCAAAGCTTTGACTCCTGTTTTGATCTTTTTCTTTGTGTTTTGCGACTGAGGAATTCTTCACCGTCGAACGCACCGAGCTCCGTGCCACAAATTTTTTTTTTTTCGATTTTTACGTCGTCTCGGTGCGCTTGTTTAAAATTTCTCGAAATCCCTCGTGGTGAGAAAGAAAACGACAGGGGCACATTGCCGGAAGTGCTAGCGACGGAGGGAGGGGAGGGGGCACGGAGAGAAGGAAAAAACGAAAAGATTTTTCAACGACGTTGCACTGATGGAGGAAGAGACAGGGAGAGGGAGAGAAGCACGATGTGTTTGGCCTATGCCTTCTTTCGATCGTACGAAACATTTCGAACCTTTTTTTTTCCATGAATTTTCTTTTTCTTTAAATTGAAAAGATACAAATCGTCTAAAATCAAAGGAAAATAGTTGACTAAAAAATGATATGGTTTATTAAATGACCAATTAAATTAAATTAATTGATTGGTCAAGAATATTGATTGAAAAATAAGTATTTATAATAATTTATAATTATTATAACTATTCCGATAAAATTGATTTATTTTTACTATTCCTTCACGTTTCATTTTTTTTCACGCACGTAAAATATTTATTTACCTGCGGTCCTAATAAAGCTTTGATTTTCCGAAAACGTGACGTGAAAGTATGATTTCAAAACTTTCAGTTTAGTGAACGACATTTTTTATTTACTCGTTTGTTTAGTTTTTTTTACTTAAGTTCATTTTTTCTTTATTGTTTAGTTTTATTTTTTTATTTTTTTTATTTTTGAGGTTCATTTTTCGAGTTTCTTTCATTTTCTTTATTTTTGAGTTTTATTTAGTTTATTTTATTATTGAGTTTCATTTTTCGATTTTCTTTCATTTTCTTTATTTTTGAGTTTTATTTAGTATTTTTTATTATTGAGTTTCATTTTTTGAGTTTCTTTATTTTTTTATTTTTTTCTTTAGTTTTGAGTACGGACTGAAAGTCATTGAAAAGGAATTCGCGTGCACGGTAAAGACGACTGCACGTAGATCGTCCCGTGCATAACACAGGGTCTCCAGATCCAGCGACTGTTTGTACGCAAGAAAAAAAGAATGTCAGTAGCATATACAAACGCAGTCAGCGCTGGGAACGTACGAATGCACGAGAAACTCTTTTTTTTTTTCACTGTTGTCCGTAAATACATTTATACACGGATATACGCATACGTAAATTCGCGCGTCTGTATCACCTGTATAGATCGAGAAAAATCGTTTTGAAGTTTGCGTCATTGGAATGGCACGAAAATTCTTCCGTATTTTTTTAATTTCGTTATCAACGAAAATTGAATCTCGCAAATTTCGTCATCCGCAATAAATCGCCGTCATTCGCAATAAATATACGATATTTGAATTAACTTAAATGCGAAGCAAGAGAATTAATATTTTTGAAATATTACACAGTTTTATGGCTGATTTAATTTTTAGGACGGCAATATTTAGAGGTTAGTTTATAATAATAAAAAATGTGCGAATTATAGAGACGACAGGACGTGAAAATCGAAAAGAAATTTGTCTTCTGTTTCAAACTGATGAGTTGGAACTTAATGAAAATGAATTTTCTTTTTTATTTTTGAAATTTTTTTTACATCTTGGATTCATGAAAATCGAGCAAAGATTTGAAAGAATTTTCCCTGATTCAGAGCTTAAATCTACAAAATGTAATTTTGCATCGTAATGAATACAAAAAAAAAAGATAAAAAAGATTGATTTTCAGTTGAATTCATTTGAATTCATCTGGGACATTCCGATCATTTTTGACAGCTATTTCCCACAGTTCTTCAAAGAGATTTCTGGTCCAATCCGTTTCAATTTGTTTGGTCTTTGATCTTTGCAAGTTTTCTTACTGAGTTTCCTTTTTCTGTTTATCTAACTTCGTTTATCGTTGTTCGAGCTTTACGCAAATATTAGCAACACGATTAAAGTTTGCACCGTTGAAGCGCGACAACAATGAATTTTCACTAATCTCAAAATGATTCTAGCAGGTTTTCCGTTAAGATACAGATAAGAAACTTAAAACGTGAGGTTTCGTTGCGTTCCAGCGAGCTAAACTCCAATACCGTTTCTTAGCCGTTCTATAATCATAATTTCCACTGGAACATATTTTACACTGCTCGGAGTATGAAAAGATGATAAAATTTCGTACAACTTTTTAGCAGCCATTTCTTACACTTGCAAAATTCGATTGAATCACTGTAGACAACAACTCTGAATTCTAGGCACTTTTTAATGACAGATTCATTGCAAAGTTCATTAAAATTTTGAAATTTTTGGATCGAAGTCAACCTCGGTAGTCAATTTATCAATAAACGGAGAATAAGACTTTTTCATCAGCTATCGAGGACCGAGTAGCAGCTGAATAGGGTCAAGGTTTAAGTAGCCGTTCCAGAGGCGTCACTTTCAAGCTGGACGTTCCAGAGAATCCGCAAAGATTGCTTAAGTCCGAGCGAACTCAAGTTTAATAATTTAATTTCAATTTGCCGATCGGAAATATCACTGGCCTTTGTATAAACGATTTTCTATATCCCCTTTCCCGATTTTCGAATCCACCAGCTCTTACGTAGAAAAATTCACAATTCAAAGAATCACTTTCCGCTCGCGCTTCTCCGTTGTAACTTTCATCGTTTGAAAAGCTTTTGAAACCAATGCGGTACACAGGTTGAGAAGACTTATCTAGGCTTAAAGTTGATTTATTCTTAAATGGTCACCACTCTGGGTACTAGTTATCAAAATGCTCAACCGGAAGTCCAGACAAAGTTCCTGGCCGTCCATCCTCCAGCGTTACGCATGAAAAACTGAATTCCAGTTTTTTCCGTAAGTGTTTTCATGAATACGAGGGAGGGCAATCGTAACTTCGAATTCGTGTCGTCAGTGGGCAATTAAACGTCAGGAAAGACGTATCGGTATTCCATTGTCGATGGATCCTATCAATTACCGCAATTGGCAAGGATGCGACATATCGTTACTTCGGGGAGGCAAGAGAATTCGGAACAATAGAAGTCGACGGGTGAGGGAGAGAGAGATCGCGAGGGAGACGAATTCAAAGAGACATGAACCCAGACTCGCGAGAGTTCCGTTATCATCGGCAACGTTACGATTGATATTCCGAGGCCGTACGACGCATCAATTACGGGATTGCACACATCGAACCGTCAAATTCCTCGAGTGGCGAAAAAGAAAAAAAAAGGAAGAAAAGATGGCGCGCTTGGGAAACACGTTTTGTTGTTTCGCACGTTCTCGACACAATTTCGATGCCCTAGGCGTGTTCGACCTCCTCGAGGATTCCGTCATCGCGGTTGAAGCATGGGAAAAAAAAACTTACCTCTCATTTAACACAGCCCGATTGCCGAAACGCCGAATTGGTCAGATAGAGGAGAAAAACAAAAGAACTCGAGGATTCGCGGATGATAGGCGGCGCTTCGCGGAGTCACTAGGATCGTCGCACTGTCACTCGCGAGCCAGGTAAACCGTTTGGCCGTGGGAATTCGCATCGCGAAAAAATTCACAAACTCGAGGATCTACGAAGATCCCGCGGACGACGGAAACATCGTGATAACCGCGGATATTGGAAGCACATCGCTCTATGGTAACGCGCGACGATACATCATCGATGTGAAACACTGGAGAGCGAGGGCGGTAAAGATCGCGACGAAAATACTGAAACTTTCGGCTCGCCGCGATCGTTCGTTTTCTTCTTCTTTTTTTTTTGTTTTCAATCTCTTCACTCGTCCTTGACACTCGCGAGAGACGAAAAATGCCGCTGTCTCTCGCGCTTCGCAACTTTCTTCACTTTTTATTTTTACAATCCGTTAAATGCACGTTGAAAGATAGAATTTAAAAAAATACACTTCTAACAAGTGCCAGCCATCTTGTATCGGGTCGAAGCGCAACCCAATATCCCGTCGTGCATCGCGTCGACTGGCAGGGAGTACCCACACTAATGTCACATGTACGATGTTAGGTATGTACACACGCGTATTATATTGTCGCGCGCGTGTATTCTGTAACGCTATGAAAACACACGACGGGTCATAGTACCTCGCGTTTTCCGACACACATTCACCCACCGAAGAAATTCTCCTTCAACCTGAGGGTTTTCCCCACATATGAATTTCTACTTGTCAACAGTGAACGGTTTTACATTTGGGGAAAAAAAAGACCGAAGCGCGGATGCGAGGCAAGAGCTGCGGTGAACTGCAACGCCAACGGCGTCCACGAGCCACATCCACCTTCTCCATTTCCCGTTTACGAGCGCGAATTACGAATTTTATCGATGATGCACGAGGGCCGCTTCTTTCCCCTTCCAGCACGAAACATTCCTCCGGTGAAGCTTCGAATAATAACCACGAGAGGCAGCACCGCACGGATCATTGGCTTTTAAGAAGTCACGTGACTCGGGGCGTTTCTTTGCATACGAAAAATCGCGAATAATTACTTTTAAAATATTGTAGGAGCATTAATTGACGTATGAATATTCAAATGATGGTTGAGAGCGTTTTTGAAGAAATGTGAGATTCAAAGGAGGATTTCGACTCAGTCGGTAAGACTTTGCAAATCGCCTTATCTTAGGTGATGTGATCCTGTCGATAATTATAATCGATTATTCTTTATTACGATTGCGTTTTGCGGAAAGGACCAAAACCTAAAAAAGACCCTGAAAACTCTTGCGATGCGAAAAAGCGAATCCACTTCCGGAAATTCGGTGAAAGCGATCACAGTTTTGTAATTAATCAGACCTTAATCAATTTATTGAACGGATATCAACGAATAGTATCAACGAATATTGTGTTACATGGGATAATCGAAATCCGGCAGAATTTACGAAGCTCGGACTTTCAACGATCGCTCCAGGCACCTCATGGCGGCTTGGTGGATCTTCTTGTCCAGTTTGTCTGCAAAAAGATAAAAACAATTTCGGTACTTTCCCGTTACATTTCAAATTTACGGAAAAAAAACACAATTACATTAAATTGTGAATTCGAAAAATGGAAATTGATGTAACAATAGAAAATAAATTAGCTACAATGGTAAAGTTCGAATCTTCTTTTTCACAATTGGAAAAGTTTCGAACCGAAACTAGAACGTCGAATGCGCATGCGTATCCTTACATATTTTGTGTTTTCCTTGTATCGGAAAGTGAAGCGGCAGTTCGTAGCAATCCCGACAAATAAAGACGAAAGGACTTTCGCTGTCGCCGTCCGGATAAACGCGACGATACTCTTCCTGCGGTAAAACGTCGGTTACGGTGACGCAACCGAGCAAACATCCTGTTGGATAGCTACTGGGGAACTGAAGGTCTTCTGTTAAAAAAAAAATCGTAAACACACGGTCATAAAAAAAATAGATCAATTCCCATGATCTCAGGTTTATTCCAATCTCGTGAATTTCGAAGCAAAGCGTGGATAACGAAAATAAAACATTACACAACCAAAACTTCATAGATCTTCATTAAATCTTAGCTAAATGCGGTCGTTGCTCGAAGAACACGAATCATCGACAATGAAAAGTTACAACGATGAAATCTTGGTAGCACTGGACAAACCTTTGATCAAAACTCTGTAACGATTTTCGAGGACGGTGATGTCCTCGGTCGCAGGGACTTTTGAAGCAGCAGCGATCCAAAGCCTCCCGCGGTGCGAGGAATACCACGTTCTGCCTTCGTGACTGCCCAGGATTCCAATTTGATACATGTAAAGAAATTTTTTTTATAAGGACATATTCTTTTATTTCCTTAAAATAGCATTTAGTTTTAATATGAATTTATTTATACAAAAATAGTCTTCTATTTGTTCCTTTCACGGAACCCTATATTACTATGTTCCCCCTTGAAGTATCGTAAATAATAGACCTCATGTGCAAAATTTAGTTGACAATGTAAAAAGATACTGTTTGTTTAGAAACTGCTTAGAAATTTCCTCGTGCAAATGGAATCTCTGTTTGGGTTGTTTAAGTAATTTACGTGTTATTTATCCATAATGAAATGGATCATTTTTCAATAATTAATTTACATAGTAACGAATAAATCATCTTCTTGAATATTTAAGATGTTATTCAAGGACATTCATAACGCTTACTTTACCCACTTCTTTCTCCGCTCTGATTTATTTCTACGATTCGCTTACGTTTTAATTCCAGCGACGAGTAGGGACGCGTAAGGCTGATGCAAACTAAGACAGACGCCATCATCCATCATTTCCAAATATTCTTTGTCCTGAATGCGACTTTGGGGGGTTCCGCGGCCAACAATTTTGGAGCCTGGATTATTGTTCGTTCCGAACAGATTCAGTTGCACGTACTGAAAAGATAGGGTAAAATATATTTCGCGTATATTCGAAAGCAGCATTGCGCAAGAATACGTAATTCACTGAAATATTCCACTGGATTCTTTTTCTTAGCCATACCGTCGGCCTATCGAACTCCACCGTGGGGCAAACATTCGCGTCGTCTTGTATCCTGGCGATCATCGAGTATGCGGACTCGCGTAATTCAGCATTGAGAGCCTCATCGAATTCAGAGGTTTCTTCTACGATCTCTCTGCCGGCGAAGTCCAAACGGATTTTCCTTGTCGAACGAGACTCGTACTTCTTGTCTCGTATCTCCTCTTCGCGTTTTTTAATTTTCTCCCGTTCAGCTTTTGACACCCAGCCGCTGCCGCTGGACTGATAGTAATCGCTTTCGTCGTCTATGACTTCCGTTCTACGAGCGCTGCAGAAAGATTTTTTGTCGCTTGTGTTCCGGGAAATATATTTTCTCTCGATCTTTGCCGTCGGTGACGAGCGACAAAAGCGTAAAAGAATAATTTCTGCCTGATATACGTAAGCGCAGCTTCTCACCTGTTTCTATCGTATTCTAAGAGTTTGTCTCTGTGCTTTATCGCATCTTCCGATACCTTTGCGACTTTCTGATCCATCAGCTTGTTGTAAAGAGTGTCCGATTGTTTGGTTTTGCCCAAAAGGATCGCTTGTTGATCGTTAGTGCACACCAGGTTTCCGCAGAAGAGGCAAGGACCCGCGCATTCCTGGGCGCAAACTATACGACCACAGTTGATGCAATTGTTCACCAGACTGTGGATTTTTGCTTCGCAGTCGCATCTGTGTCTGCCTATTGAAAATGATCCGTTTCGCGTGAAATGAACAATGCCACTTCCGTTTACACTCCAAGAGAAAATTGATCTTTGATCACTGATTCTTACCCTTTAACAGAACGGTTTGTCTGTCTTTACCCTCTTGGGAATAGAGATTGACAAAGCGTGACTTTTTTTTCTCTACCGGTTTGGATACATCCAACGGTACGCTGGGCTCTCGCTCTTTCTCCCTTGACTTGCCCTTTTTCTTGTCGTTTTGCTTCTGTGACGCTCTCGAGTTATTCTCATTACTGGATTTGTTGTTGCGTTGCGGAGCCATTGCAACGCGCCTTTTTTTTAGCTCTACCACGAAACGCTGGTGTTTGATGTTGGTGGGGTCCAGCAACGTGCCGAGGAAAGAATCGAGGTCCTGCTCGTTTTCCATTTTTATTATGATCCTGGATGGGTGGCAAGGAAGTTGGGTTAATACATAGTGTAAGCGTTAAAATTGTCATTCTTTAGCGTTGTTTATTATTGATAAAACTCTTACTGCGTCATATCCTTCGGAACGTCGAAGCACAAAAGTTCCGAAAGATTTTCTCGAATCCAATCCTCCATTGTGTTGTTAGATAGGTAGATTGCGATGGAAAAAGCAACAATGCAAAATTCGGGATTGAAACGTCAGTCAGCTGGATTGCTTTTGAGGTTATGGTTCCCGTTGACAAGAACGGCGCGAAGTTCATCGAATCTCGAGTTTAGCGCGGCGAACTTCAGACACAACGGCAATTGGTGTCACGTGTTGAGCGCCCAATTTAAATTACCATTTCCGGTCGTCATACGTTTCCACGCAGTTTTTTTTTCTTCTGAATTTCGTCGTATCGCGACTATGGTTGTCGAAGGCCCACTTTGGATGAGAAATAACAACTTCGTTTTGCGACTTGATCCGGTTTCGAGATGGGAAAGACGATTCGCGTGAAATAGTATTGTACGTGCGAATTACGAGAACCTCGAGTGTGTTGGAAAGGGTAGGACACACGGAGGACAATAATGTAAGAATTCGCGTGGGTCATTGCGAGAACGGTAGAACAGAGAAGGCCTTCACACTTGCTTAGCGAACGGATCTTCCTGCACTTAAATTTGCATACCCCGGATCATTATAATGCGCGTTACAAACGAGAATCGACGTTTATTCGCTCAACGTATATGCCATAACCTCTACGTATCAACGTTGGACGTACATTCGTTGGGCAATACGTTCTCAATTTCCACGCGTTCCTCGTCCCGTTGCACGGTATGAGTTATTCATGCGTGATCGTTCTCCGACAATTCTCCTTCATGAAATCGTTCGCGGGTCGTCTTTCTGACGAGCAATCGCTCGATTTTATGCATTATCTTGTTACATCCGCACGCTTTTTTATCCCGCGATAAATTCCTAACCCCTTCGATTGTAATCAGGCTTTTACTAAAGAATAATCAATTGTAACACGAAATCGCAATGTTTATCGAAATAATTATCGTTTCATCGAATTTCACAATTGGAGAATGTTTAAAATCTCGCTTATAATATTTTCGCGAGAATTGCCGATTATCTCGCTTAGTACGAATCTCCGCCACCAGTCGATCGTACTTTCTCGAGCTTGGTTTCTTGCGATAGGCAAATTGACGCAGCGATTGTTAATAGCGAATTTTCACGGCTGTGATAGAAAATTGATTATCCATGGACATTTCATGCCTCCGCGTGGAAAAAGGAAACAATTTTGGAGACCCCTGCTCGTTCTTATCGCGCTCGTAGACGAGCGCTTCCATTTTAACATTCATAAAAGTCTTCATCTTTGCAAGGTTACAAGACCTGAAATATGAGCGCGTCTGTATCTCTTAACGATTTAATTGTGTCACAATAACGCATATCCTGCTTTACAAGCCTAGCGAGATGTTACGATGTAACGAGCTTGTATACGTGACGATACGTATAACTCTATCACCGATTATGGGCACAGGCGTATACGTCTAAATAGTTTACACATGGACTGGTTCAACGTCAACTGGGAATTTACAGTCCGTTTGACAAATGCGTCCACGACTACATTTTTTCCTGGAAACCGTTAAAGATTCGCTCGCAGCCAGGTAGAGGGACCCTTCCACCCAGATACTTTGTGTGGAAAGTGTCAGTTGTCGTCCGACCGTGGTTACAAATGAACGCCGAATAAATCGCTTGTAAAATACGTTAAAAAGAGATTCATTTGAACGAAATTTTGGACCGCGATTGGGAAAACCTTATTTTTTCAAACGAAACTCCTTTTTCGTCGTGTTCTCACATCAATCGTGACTGATCTAACCGTACCAACGGACTAATTCAGCGGTTCAGCGCAAAAAGTGAAACGTCCGGTATGGGTGCACGTGTGAAGCTGTTTTTAGGTTATACCATGAAATTAGTGGAATTTCTAGATTATGCCATGAAATTAGTGGAATCCATAGGTTATACCATGAAATTAGATTCTCGGAGATTCCAGGCTATTCATAACAGATGTGACTGGGGTACTTGTTAATAATAAAGCAGCACGGTTTATATCATTCAGCGTTTGTGTATTCTTTTCGATGCCTTCTCCCAAATAGTTCCTCAGTTTCGCCGCACACACTGGATTCGCTGTCGAGGCTGGCTCGTAAACTAGAATTCTTCCGATTTTCATTATCAGAGTTTATCGCATCGGTGAGATTGATCATCACCGAAAATATCGGGAAATGCGATTTGGTTAAGTGAAGCTTAAAATCGAAGGAATTTGCAGATGTTTTATGGACATAGCAGGTGAGAAAAATCATACAATTACATTTCCCCTCGCGAGCGAAGTCTACATAACCTCACTTTTTTTTCAACTGCCGTTTCTTCCAGACGGGTAACTTTTTTACGAAAAATCAAAGCAGAAGGCTTTCAAAGTTCACTTTCATTTTCATTTTGTTTAATATTGAGCTAAACGAAAAAAAAGAACTCTCAATCATTGCGGGCCAATGCAAAAAGCAGACTTCGAAGTCTCATAGAGGGTTTGTTCGAACGGTAAACGACAAGACTCAAGGTTTCATCACAAATCGATATCCTACAAGCGCTATAAAACTTTTCCATAAAGTTACGTATTTCAAGTTTTATTTTTTTCGCGAGGAGCGGGGGGGGGGGGGGGGGGGGCCCCCACCCCTTTCACCCGGCGAAGACTGAGTTTTGTGAAATAATGAATCGTCGTCGAAAATAGAAAATTAATTGCGCTGCACGATAAATTCGTTCGGGTTCGAAGTATCATTTGGTTGACTTTAGATAATTAATTAGGTTAAGTTACTTTGTCGGGCGAAAAAGAAGGGTTATGTGAACAAAGTTAAATACGAAGAAGCAAAATGATTGAAAAATCGATTAGACATTTATTGAAATGTGCAATAATGAGGTTATGTCCGGAAAATCGTTAACAATATTAACAATCGACGCAGTTATAAACAATTTCGTGAATCTAATACGGAAAATACGTAATGTGATACAAAAAATGAGTTTTTAAAAAATAGATGATATTGATTGAGAATCCCCGGAGCTTTTTTTTTGGATATCGAGCGGCGACGAAAAAAATCAAAATAATAATTTTTCAAAATATTTTGAATTCCTGTTTTTTCAATGTTTATTGGGGGGAGGGGGAGTTGACGTCACTGCTGTCAATAACGAGTGAACGAAAAATGGTTTGATGCGAATGAATCCCAATTTTTTTATGGATTTTGAAAAATCGTACGTTGTATAATTTGAGTAGGAGCTTGGAAGAAAGCTATAATCCTAAAATCGCAACATTCCGTCACGTGAAGATGCGAACGCGCAAAAAGTAGCTGGAAAGTACAATCACGCGCTGCTCGTAATTAACAGAGCGATGAGAATGAGCGCTTCGACGAGCGGCTATCATTTTTCGTCATAGGAAAACGCCAGTTTTTTTCCGAATGAAAAGGTCTTCTGGATATTTATGGAGGAATGGAGGATACGTATTTACTGCGGTTTACCCAATTTCGTCACGATCGTAAAAAATAGTAGCACCGATTTCGCAAATAAAATTTCATTGGGATGGGAATTTCAATTGGAAAAGGAAAATTAAAGGTATTAAATATAAAAAAAATTCAAGTTTTGATTTTTCGATATCCTCGTGATAAAGTTCGGTAAGAAGAAAAAAGTCAAAACCATTGTTAGCTTTAGCTTTTTTTTATTTCGTTTTTCCATTGGAAAAATTATGTTCGATTTTTCTCTTTTAAAAGTTACGATTGTTCATTTTTTAACGTTACGATTTTTTACGTTCAAATGTTACGATTTTTTACTTTTAAAAGTTATGATTTTTCACTTTTACAAGTTACGATTTTTATCTTTTAAAAGTTACGATTTTTAAGTTTTGAAAGTTACGATTTTTAACTTTTACAAGTTACGATTTTTAACTTTTATAAGTTACGATTTTTAACTTTAAAAAATTACGATTTTTAACTTTTAAAAGTTACGATTTTTAACTTTTCAAAGTTACGATTTTTAACTTGAAAAAATTACGATTTTTAACTTGAAAAAATTACGATTTTTAACTTTTCAAAGTTACGATTTTTAACTATTCAAAGTTACGATTTTTAACTTAAAAAAATTACGATTTTTAACTTTTAAAAATTACGATTTTTAACTTTTAAACGTTACGATTTTTAACTTTTAAAAGTTACGATTTTTAACTTTTAAAAGTTACGATTTTTCACATTTGGAAGTTATTTCTCAAAAACGAACGTTTTTTTTAAATCCGGATTTCGAATGTCCCGAAAACCGAGCCCTTCGCGTCATTCCTTACAGGCTCGTTCCTCGACTGGAATCCACTGGATTTTCGTGATCGTCGCGCCTTGCATCAGTGACATCGATCATCACTGAAAATAACGTTCTTATTGCACAGTACGTGTATTGACAACTCAAGCAAGTCAGTGCAAACGTCGTTCCTATAACCATATTCTCTCATTATTTTTAATTCGTCGGGAGCTTGATAAGAGTGAAGAAGCGAACGGGAAAGAGAGAGAGAGAGAGAGAGAGAGAGAGAGAGAGAGAGAGAGAGAGAGAGACAGACGGAGATGGGAAGAAAGCGCAAACGGAACTTGCATCATAGACGCATTCTGATTTCTTCGATTTTCTCGAAGTAAAGTAAGTACACTTTAGAAATAATCTTAAAGCTGCAATATAATTTACATTCTTTTCAATGTTACTCGCAAAATCGAAAAAAAAAACGATTTATGGATATTTGTCGAATCCATTTTCATGTAAACAAATTCTTATTTGAAAAATAATATTCGAATAAGAAACGGTTATTTATCCAGTATATTAACACTAATAATGATTAGTTCAATTATAAACAATTTATCATTATTATTATTATTAACATCACAATATCAATAATATCAATAATAATTTTAATTTCAATATCATATTATTTTGAGTAATTTTTCAATTATTGTTCATACTATCAATTTTGAAAATGATAATTATTAACATAAGAATATTAATATCAATAATAAATAATAAAAATAAACGCGATTATTTACTATCATCATTTTTATAACTTTATTTCTAGAAGCAAAACGATTGTATTTTTTCTTTTTTTATTAAAAAAAATTAATTATCTTATTATTATTATTATTATTATTATTATTATCATCTTTAAGAATGTATTATCATAATAAATACAAATTTAATTGATGATTAGAATCATATTCAGGTCTTTGCTGTTAAGATTCAAAGCGATCCCCTAAAGGGATTTCCGGGGCATTCGAATAATTATCGAGTCGATTATTGAAACTACTTTTTGTAAATTTAGTAGTTTTTTTGAAACATGTTTACTGTAGAAAATAATAATATTGTCGCAGGTAACAATAATTATAAATGGAAATGACAGGGGAGTCACGGGAGTCGCACGGATAGCGAAAGAAATTATAATTATCCGTGACGTCACATGTAGGCCTCACGCGTATAGAGGCGCGGGCGCGGATAAACGCGGCGGGAGTCGTCGCGGGCGCGCAACTCCACTGTTATTCGGTTGGTCGGATTCGCGCTAGGTGACAAACTGTAAGGCGCTCGCTCGTTCGTTTCGCGATCCGCTCAGGCCGGACAGTCGAGACCGCGATACCGGCTGGGACACGCACGCGCTCTCTTCGCCCGTTTCGCGAGCTTGATTTTTTTAAAGTATCGAAAAAACAAAACGAAGAACGGATGCATCAGCTCGCGTGTGAATAAACGATGATCGAAATTATGAGGCAAATATCGATCTAGCGGAAGTTCGGAGGTTTTTTTTTTTCATTTGGTTGTTTTTTTTGTCACGACGATTCATCGAACTCGAGCCGTTGCCAGTTTTTTTTTTGTCTCCCTGTCATCGGACTCTAACGGGTGCGACGACAATCGGACGGTCAGTGAAACAGTGCGCCGAGGGAAAACAATAATCGGTGCGAAGTGTGACTTTTTTTTGTGTCCGCACTTCTTCGTTGGATCGCGACGACGAATCTCGGGTAAATTACTTTGAAAATTGCCTTAGTTCAAACTTGCGACGATAACGTTTTTTTACGATCATTTTCTTCACTCGAACGCAAAAAACTCGACCAGACATTTCTTAGGATTCTCGTTCGGCTGACTACAATCTCAATGCGCAAGATATGATTTCGCGATACCAATATATATGGGAATCAATAAAAATGGCGCTGCGTTCCAACGACGGTTGGAAAGTTATTTTGATAAGATGCAAACCGTTGACACAGGGTTTTGTAGAGATAGATCGATCATGCGATTCGACGAATTTTGTTACCCGAGAATCGAACTTGTTTTTTGACACTTTTTTTTTTAAGCCTTGAATCTCCGACGGTAACTTTTTTGCCAACATTTTTGTCTTTATTTCTCGGATTTTCGTGTCTGTTTATATGTTCGCTTGACTTTTACATTTGCGTATTTTAAATATGGAAAAGATAGTTCACCGTTGCTAATTTTCACTACCTAATTGATTTTTAATTCTCTTCTACGTTTTTTTACATTTTAAAAAGTAGTTTTCTCAAATTCTTCGAGAAAAAATGACATCATCATTATTAATAAATTTTTTCGTTAATAACGATAACTTCTCATTAGCGAAAAGTGTTTATAATAATTAGTGAATAAAAATATCAAGAAAAACATCGATCGAGGCTAACCTAAAATCACGCTGAATAAGTGTACCGAGTTTCAAGAAAATCCGGTATTTTGATGTCGCGACGTCGCGTTCATCATTTAGAAAAGCATTTTCCAGAAAAACGATTTTGAAGTTTGCCTAAAAGTTACATTTTCGGATTCTAACCTTCAATTTCACTAACCGCTTTTTCATTTTGAATCGCTCCCAGCAACGAGCGGTTTTTTTCACACTTGGCCGGCAACCTAACCTCTCAATTCTTTTATGTCGTTTTTCTTCGCGTTCTTTTTTTCGCGTACGATTGATTTCTCGCGTGGTGTCTGAAATTCGCGGATTTAATCGAGTATTATTAAAAAGGTATAATCAACAACCGCGAGGACACGTCAAAACGTGTTACAATCGAGCGTGTGCGTGAGCCACGGAAAATAATGAAGAACTCGTCTCTCGGGAGTGCGCAAGCGCGCGAGAGACGTTACGTAAGAATTCTTAGCGCTGCTCTCGGCTGCGGCAGTCGCGAGTTTGACTCGTCCGCGTAACCAACACATGTTCGAGCTGCGAATTTGCACCGCAGCTCGTTTTTTTTCCTTCATTTCTTTATTTCTCCTTCCTCGCATACTTTGTACGTCCGTTGTCGCGATCTTGAGTCCCTCGAGTCATCCGAACGCACAACACTCCTGTGGCCTGTTTCTTTCCTCTTTGTTTCTTTTTTACGCCTAACGCTTCGCTCTTGTTTTATCTCCTTGTCTCACCTATGTCCCGCTCGCGGCGCTGTATCTCTTCGTCTCTATCGCGTGTCCCTTATCTCGCTTCTTGCAACTACGAGCGCAATCTTTTCTACTCTTCCGAATCGACTTCTTTCCTCGAATCAGCCTTTTTCGATCTTTTCGAAATTCACTTTTCACTCGCAATCGACATATTCAAATAACGTGGCAAAAATTATCAAACCTTCGCGACGCTATTTGATTTTGAAAAAAAAAAAATTTTATTACAGCACCACTTATCACGAAAAACAATTTGAAAAAAAGACATATTTTTACAACGCTATTTTGTAATAATTATATATCATAATATCAATAAACTTAATTAATAGTAATGAATAATTAATATTAAGTATTAATAATATAATAATAATATTAATAATAATATTTTACACTTCTATTTTGAAAAAAATAAATAAAAACGTTCTCCAACGCTATACTCAAAAGTCAATATGTCAAATTTGATTTTCCTTTTCGCTAAAACTTAACCAACTGAATGTAGAATATTTACCGTCTCAAACAAAGCAAGGTTTGAGCGAGCAAAAAAAAGATTATTGTTTCAGGACACAACGAGAGAATTTTCATATTTCGAAAATCTTTTTTTTTTCAAAATACAACACGTAAGCCTGTTTAATAATAATAATGGTAATGATAATTAATAAATATTTAATAATAATAATAATATTGAATAAATAATAATCATTTATTAATATTTAATAATAATGACTGTTTCTAATATAGAAAGATCAAAGGAAAAAACGAATAGATCGTGAAGAATCCGATACGAGAAACGACCGCCGCGTCTTTTCGTAGCGCGACAATCGATCGTCCCCATTTTTTTTTGTTCGTGCGCTACTGTGCGCCCAATGTAAAAAGCGGCGAGCAAACAATGCGAGAAAATGTGTATCAAGAGTGTACGCGGTGGTTGAATTCTTGGCAAAGTTGGTCTTATCGTTTTCATCCATTATCAGCGTGTGACGAACGCTAAGATTACTCCTGCCGATGATTTTACATCGTTATGGTTTTTTTCGTTCTCGTTTCGTGATTTTTCTGAGCGCAGAGTGGCGTGAAGCGAGAAATCGAACTTGGAAGGACGCGCGGGGCTGCTCCGCATCGCCAATGAATCATCGACTACTTTCGGACGCTTCTTTGCATCGGCTTTGTACGCAGCGTGTTTTTCACGTGTACGAATGTCCGATGACTTAAGGGGGTTGGGCTTCTCAAGGGAAAATGGATCTCGACCGAAAAAAATCATTTTGGATGGACATTTATACCGATTCAAAATCGTGATTGTTTTTTTTTTTTTTTCAAATTTCGTTTTATTAACGCAGGACTCGATGTTTCTCTCCCACTTTTCGGAACTACTCGCGAGCTCTGAAAATGCAAATGAAAACAGTTCTCGAAATTTCGAAAGGATATTTTTGCATTTAAAAAAAAATACGTTTTATTGTAAATTTAAAAAATAATTATTAACATCACGAAATAATATCGAAAAATAACAATATTTTAAAAAAGTGTTTTTCTTGTATTTCAAAAATTCGATTGTTTAAAAATCCGAAATTTGCAAATAATTTTCGATAATACTAAAACAAGAATATTGCAAAAAAAAACAATCATTACAGCCATGAAAACTTTACGCCCATTCTTTTCTTCTTTTCGTACAAATCTAATATTAACAAAAAATATTTTGTTTCTTTCTTCGTCAGACGATTTATAGTTCTTGCAGACTTGGCACGTTTTTTTTTCTCTCGTTTTTCACTCGAATCGAATAGCTTCCAAAAATAGAAAACCATAATTTTTGATGCCCAACGACTGTTTCTTCGACGCGGACGTCAATTGAAAGAACCACGCGAAAAGGAGAAAAATCCGGCTACTTTGGAGAAAAGAAATACGCGACCCCTCGATTCTCGAAATATCGTTGAAAATAGAGCGGCGCGAGTGACGACGCGAGTTTACACGGCGATCCACATATTCGTCTCATTTCGGTGACCGTTGGGTCTTTGGATCGCGTCCAACGAGATCGTCGCCGCGTTCTTTCGAAATCTTCGGTAAAGTGGAGTAAAAAATTGCCCCCCCCCCCCCCCGCCACCGTTCTTCATTATCGTTGATCAGAAGTTCCAATTTCCAACGAAAACATCGAGCTTTCGATGCGGAATTGAAGAAAACATGGAAAACCGTTTGATGAGAGTGGAAGGAGGTTTGTGAGCTCTACAGCCGTGGCAGGCGAAGTTTTGACTGGGTCGATTCGTCGGTACGTATTAGGTGTAGTAAAAAGTAATCCATGATTTTTCCGATAGATGGCTTTAGTTGTCTGTACTTCGAGTAGTATAAGTCCGATCTGGTTACGCTAGATGACGTTAGAGGATGATATTTCGTCCGAACAAGCTTTTGTGACAGTTTTGTGACTCTGGAAAATAATGGATTTCTTTTTACTACACCTAATATATCGGAACGATTTGATCAGTCGATCGCCTTATGATCGGCTGTAAACGAGAAATGATTGGATCGCACGTTAAACAAAATAGGGTTTTTCACAGTTTCCCCTTGACAAATAAAAAATGTTTGTTTTTTATTTTTGTTGTTTTAATATATGAAGAAAATGCGAAAAATAATGTTATGGAATATTTTTACGAGTTTTTAGTGTATTAAAAAAATTGAATTATTTTTCTTTTCGTCATATAAATATATGTAATGAAAATGTAAAAGCGCGGTTGGTGACACGTGAATTAAATCGAATCGCGCGACCCTAACCTCTACACATTTACGTAATGCATGAGAACTGAAATTCCGCGGTGAATTCTCGTACAGTGTTTCTCCGCGTTCGCAGCCGAGCAATATTTCGGTTAGTCGCGATGGTTCGTCTTTTACGGGCTACTGGAACGTCTTTGCCCATGACTCGGGGCTGAATTTCTTTCGTTCTATTTATAGACGAAACAGTCGCGCCTCAAAGTCGTATAGTAGCGAATGGGTCACGAATCACGTACAATTTCCGTGTTCCGAGGTCACTTCTGTACTTTCTATCGTGGGGAAGGAGGATACGGCGAAATGAAATTTATTTCTTCCGATAACTAATAAAGGACTTGATGCAGTGGCCGGCAAGTTCGATCGATCGGCCGTAATCTTGCGCGATCTTCGTGGCTGTCGTTTTATTTCTCTGTCGTTGAAATCGGCCGGCTAGAAGGTTTAAAAAACAATACGGCAATAACGTTCGTCATGACGTCAGCGGAAGCTTCCGGTAGTGAATAAACGAACTACAAATAGTATCCGAAAATACAGCTAGGGAATTCACGTGTTGTGTTTGATTATAAAACCCTCGAACCTTACGACAAAAAAAAACATCGAACGATTCAACAAGACGAAAAAACGTTCGCGTCTAGCCTTCGAGTTTTCAATGAAAACGCTTACTCGTTGATCGAGTGAAGAAAAAAAAAACAAAAGTTTCGTATCAAATTACTATGCGGACGTGTATGAAGAAAAAAATGCGCGATCTTCGTAGGCGTTATTGCGCGAACGGGCTTCGAGACTTCGACCGAAGCGCCTCGGTCGGTCGCGCTACGAAACTACGAAATAACATCGTCGGTAGTATCATAGGCGGGCAGCTTTCGCTCGGATGCGTTTAACCCCCGGTCCTATTCGCGTTCGTCGTAAACAGTTTCAAAATCTACCATTATCCGTTTCGCGTGTCATTCGTCCGTTAAAATCACGGAAACGCAATTTTCTCGTAAATCGAACCCGCAAAATATTCGAACCGTTCTTCCATCCTTCGGACGGAAAAACAACGAACCGTCATTTTCGGCCATCGCGAGTGCCGCGTGTCACACATCGGGAAAATAATAAACGTTTGGAAACAGAAGCGCGCACTGTGCTGCCTCGTAGTTCTAATTGAGCTAATTGTGTTTGTTGGCCAACATACCGAGAGAACATCGCGCACGCCGCCCGATGCGTTCGTGGCTTCTCGTGAGCGTCTCTACAGGAATTTAAGACGGCTTTAGAATCGTAGAATTCTCTCGCTGATGAAAAACTGTTCCAGCGTTTCGACCTCTTTGTATTCTTCAAGTAAGCTCGCCAATTCGCCATTATTCGCCGGTGCAAACACTTCGAGCTCTTTCAGCGAGACGCCATTTTTAAATACGCGCGGAATCTTAATGGCGATGCCACATAAGAATAACAATACAATCGTGGAAAAATGTAAACAAATTACGCAGCTTCACAAACGCTTAAGTTGATTGCACAATTATTCTTAAACACTTTTCGGCCCCTTAAGGGGTAGGTTTTTAAATAATGAAATATACTTTATTCTGCATTTATCTTCAATAAATTGAGCAACAGTTATAATTATTTTTTTACGAAAAAAACGACGGCAGTCCTGGTGCAAACCACATTGTGCATTGCAACCCTTTAAGGGTTAAGGTTCCAGAACTTACTTAAATTAAATTAAATTAAACACTTATATTAAACTTTTTTTAATTAAACACGCTTAAATACTGATAATTTTCAATCAAAAGTCTAAACACGATATTTCATGGGTTTCCTTTGAAAAATGACGTGTTTTAACACAATCACTGTTCCGCCATCTTAAAAAGGGGAAATTCGGAAAAATTCCTTATTAAATCGTGCCTGCGTCATTGTATCAACATGCCCTTCGAATTTTAGGTTTATATCTCCAGTGGTTTAGGCTGGACGTTGATGAGTCAGTCAGCTAGGACTTTGCCTTTTGTATGTAAAAGTCGAAGTCTTGCGTTCTGGTTGGACCCGTTTTTATTTCAAACGCTTTTATCCCTAATGAAAAACCGGTTCTTAAAGAACGCTTTCGTTGAAACTAGTTTTTCCTAGAATTCACTGATAAACCAATTTGAATATTTGGAAACTTGACATAACCTCGAAAATGTTCGATCATATCATTGAAAAATTCATAGACACCTTACAACGTGCTTCAAACGTTGAAACAAAAATTCGATAATTTCTAATTTATTTTCGTTCAATTTTACCGTTTCCTCCCCGGTTTAGAGTTTCAAATGTCGTATAGTTATCATTGAAAGCGTTTCTGTGTTTTTCCCTTTTTAAAATCGTGTAAAAATAAAATTCGTTGATTTCTAATTTATTTTCGTTGAATTTCAGCGATGCAAGTTTGGTTCCATTTTTTCCAAGGTCAAAATCAATATTTCGCTCCGGTAACGATAAAACGTGTGTTTTCAGTGCATCAAATGAAGCGCTTAGAGGATTACGACCAAAATCGTCATCATCGTCAGTTTTCGTCGCGAGGACGCAAATAAGATCGAAAAAAAGTCGAAGAGCGGGAGAGAAAGAATAAAAGACGAGGAGTGGTTGGAACGAGGAACGATACGGAATTGCGGATGAACGTGACACAGATCTCGTGATAGATCGAACAGTTGGCCACGCGTCGGGTACGTCGTTGGTGGCGACGAAACAGACGGGAGGGGAAAGATCGTTTGAAAACAGATGCACCGCGAGACTCTTCTTTTCAGTCGTCCAAGCTCGATTGCTTCGACTTAAGAATAATTGAAACAATCGAGATAACGATGTCGCGACGTCCGAGCATCTCGATTTACGATTATCCGGAAGATCTTAATCCTTTCAACGATGAGGATCCAACGACGACCGCGACGACGACTACGACAACGATGACGACCAAAAACGGTAGCAACAAATCCATCAACGCTGAAACCAATAAAAAATCCACCAAAGAACCCAAACACAAGTTTTGGACTTTTGGGAGAAGCAAAAAGAAACAGAGATCGAACAGCTTTTCCATCAAGTCCACATGGTGAGTTCTTTTTTCTTCATTTATCGCGTTGAACACGAGACCAAACTTTGGTAACCTAGTTATCAACGTTTAGTCTTGTTGAAAGTCATAATCGATTTAATGCTCGAGTTGGTAATGAAAAAACACGCGGATTGATAATTTTTTGGATTTTATTTATGGATCCTTCGTCAGGACGAAAGAACTATAAATAAATAACGATTATCCAAAAACTATCGAAAATAAAATCGAAAAACCAGCGTATCGGAATATCATCCGTGAAATGGGGGGTTGGGGGTGAAATTCTAAGTCGATTGAGATAGGCATGTATAGTTCTCGGATCAACCCCTGAATTATTATTCATTTTTAAAGGCAGCCAATTAAGCGTGCGTTCCCACCATTCGGAAACTTCCGCTCGTCTGTATGATCGCTAAGATTTTCGATTGGATAGACCCTCACAATCAATTTCAGAATCCAAAAAAACACGTTCCCTCCTACCTATTTTTTTGAAAATTACAAATTTCAAAGAGATGGGTGGTCAATTCGCTTTCGGACACAGAAGGCTTCAATACGCTTAGGTAAGAGGGATTTCACCCTCCCATTTTACAGATGACATTCCATCGTGGTACACCCTGTATAAAAAGTAGATAACTCTTTTAATTAACTAGAAAAAAATCGTGCGATGCTTTTGAATACGAATACGATGTATAAAGAGTAGATAACTCTGTTATGTATCAAATTGAAATAAAAAACATTAATATTCAATATTAATAATAATTAATATATTAATCATTGCAAAATACGAATATTTGCCATTGATAATTGCACATAATAATAATTAACATTAATCGTTGTAATTTTTTAAAATATTAATATTAATTTCATTAATATTTCATTTCAATAATTGCAGCAGTTATAAATAACCAAAAAATGAATCTTTTTGTTACTAAACGTAGCTAAAATTGGCTAAAACGTGATTTGAATTTTAGTATGTATCAAATTGAAATAAAAAATATTAATATTCAATATTAATAATCATTAATATATTAATCATTGCAAAAAATGAATAATATTTGCCATTAATAATTCGAATAACAATAATAATTAACATTAATATTTGTAATATTAAAAAAATAATATTAATTTCATTAATATTTAATTTTAACAATAGCAGCAGTTATAAATAACCAAAAAAAGAATGTATTTCTTTGGGTTTGTTTGGTTAAGCTACTTAAAGTAGCTAAAATTGGTTAAAACTTGATTTGAATTTTAGTATAGTGGTTCAACATTAAAAAATGAATTCTTTCATCATCTTGCATCATTTAAAAAAAATTACGTAGTTATTGTCAACGATCATAGCTAATGGAAAGAAAAAATTAAGAAAAGAAAAACTTTTTCCAAGATTACTACTGAATGAATCCAACGAATTTAAAATGAATTTAAAATAATTGACTTACTGATTCCTGTACAGGTGATTAATTAATATTGATTAATAACGAAACCTCGATAGATTATTGATAATGCGTTATCAACCGATACTCTATTATCTAATTTGTCATATCTGCAGTGTTTTTATTGACACGGTTCGTTGCACTTCACCATTTACATTTTTATAGAGTCTAGCCAGGCCTCGATAATTTGCATCTTTTTCGTTCGAAAGAATGGGGAATCCAGACAGCAACGGCCGAACAAACGAAGGCTTGTTCTTTAACCTCGCTGAAATGGAAGCCAAAAGGAAGAAATGAAGAAATGAAGAAATGAAGAGAAAAACAATCAGAGGGAAAGAAGAGATAGAAATGAGAATTCGAACTTGACTCTATTCGAGCTCCGCGTGCCATTCGACGCTCTCTTATTCCAAGAAACAACGTGCCCTCGATATCGTCACGTTGGCGTTTTCACCGTTCTTTGTACTTTTATTGATACCCGAGATCAAATCTCCACGACAGTCGAGAAACAACAAAACGAAGAAAAAACAAATTCTATCGAAATTTCCAATCGAAAAATACGATCTGAAAATTCAAAACTAAAAAACCAAGTTTCAAGTTATTGGATTGAAAATCATCAGACTTTGAACAATCGCGAACAATATTTTGAAAGAAAAAACCTCGTTTTGAGAAAAATACGTCCGAAGTTTCGTTTTTTATTTTAATTACCAAATTTCGAATTAATTTGAAAATCATCAAATTTCGAACAATCGTGTTCGTCATTTTGAAAGGAAAAATGAAATTTCATGAAATGCGCGTTTGAAAGTTATCGTTTTAAAGCTTCGTTTTCAATTTGTCTTATTTCAGACAATTTGAATTGATTTTCCAAAATTTTCATGTATTGAGCTTTTGAATTTTATTCAAGTTGAGTTTTCACTCGAAGTTTTTGAATTTCGTTCGAGCGAATCGAACGACGTTTCGAAAACGTTCAAATTCATTTTTCAAATTTCATCCAACCCGAATTTTTCGTTTCGATAAAACGATTCTACGAATCATTGATTGATGGATTATTCTTACGAAACGTGGATAAGAATAATCCACTTGGACGTTCTCTACGGAGATTAAATTCAGCTTGCATATTTTCATGAGTTATAATAGTGATTGGACGAACGAGGCTTACGTTTATTTTTTTCTTCTTCCGTCGCACTCGCGATATAAACGCCATAAAAGCCTAAACAAAAAAAAAAGAAGATAAGGAGGATTAAATCGGCATTCATCGACCGAATTGTAAGAGGGAGTTCAGGCTCGGTCGACCCAAGCTCTATTGAAGTTCGCGCGGCGTCGCGAAAGGAAGCGACAATTTTCGAAATTGACTCTCGCTTCGTTCGACCGATTGTGCATCCGCGCCCGTTGCGGACGAATTTTCTGATCCCTCTTACGAAGCAACGTCTGTAGAAAAATTCTTATATTTGTTTGGGTTTGTTCGAATTAACGAAGCAAAACACCGCGAAAAGAATTTTCCAAAATTCACGAAAAAAAAAAATGCTATTTCTGGTAATTATTTACTTTACTGACTTTTCCAAAAAAAATGAGTTTAACATTTTTTTGTTATCATGCGTTTGCGCCAATTTCGAAATTTAATTACTTTTTATGAGGAAAAAAGTGGATTTTAGCTTCCTTCGATAAAACATCATTATTTACAACCCAATTAACAAGAAAATAGCTGAAAATCATTTTAGAGTCATTTTTCAATAAAATAGACGCCCTATTTTATCACACGTTTCCTCGAAGTTCAAAATCCCATAACGTTTTATGGGACGGTTGATTTTATCAAAAAATGACAACAACGGAATTTAGACTCTTCATTCGGAAAAGTCACTAAAATAAATAATTCCCCAATATCATTTTCTTCTTCTTGAACTTTGAAAAGAGTGAAAAATCGAACAACCTGGAATTTTAGTTCTTACGAAAGTTGGTCTGTTTGCACGTTAAATTGGCTGAAGCTTCGATACCCGAGCACTTTATCGTCCAATGGCTGTACACGTGAAATCGTTATGTGGCCTCATATTCGCGATAAACTCGAAGAGCCCGTAGTATATATGTCTTGCGCCTATGCATACACGACTTTATCGGCACGTCGACGACGTCACGGTTCTTTCGAATCTTCGTTACCAGATAATCCCTTGTTAGCGATAGATAAAACTCTTACGTTTCTATACAGCGAATTACACTTTTGGTATTGTACTTTCGCATCGTTGCGTGTCCCACCGTCTTCTTCGGTACCAACTTTTCTTTCTCGAGTCCTCCAAATATAGCACGTTTCGGACCGTAACGATTATCGTCATTCTTAATAAATCGCGATAATAATAACCAAACAAGAATACCCAAAATGCAACAACTACAACATTAAAAAAAGCATTATACGAATTATTAAAATTCTCATTATTATGATTTTCAAAAATATTTAATTAAATTAAAGAATCAAATTTAAAAAGAAAATTAAAAAATAAAATATATTATTAACAGTTTTTAAATTTACACACTTAAACATTTTATTAAACAAAAATTGAAAAATTACATGTTTGAATTTCATTTTTATGCAATATTTAATTAACAACAATATACTGAATATCATCATTATAATTATTTCTTAAAATTATTTAATTCTTATTTATTCATTTTTGTAAATAACGTTTGATTTATTTCTTTATTTATTATTATTATTTCTGAATAATGAGTGTAATAATAGTAATAAATGAATAGAATTTTATTGAAAATTAAAAAAATAGAATTGTAAAGAATAAATATTTAATGAGTATATATATATAATATGTATTTAATTTGTATAAATAATTTGTACGAAATGTCTCTTTTATAATCGAGTATCGATAGTTGGAACGCGCGAGAAGAGTATCAATAAAAAGACGAGATCCGCAAAGATAGAATTGCGAAACTCGTGTAACGTATGTAAATAATGATATCACGGTTAAGTAAATAATCGTGCGATGCTTGTGAAGATGATAGTCTCGAAAGAACACTCCGAATGTGCGAGACGATGAAAATTTCAACGACGCGGAGGCTCGAGAACGAAGACGCGCGGTTCGTCAAGACGCGACCCCGTTTGTCCGAACGCAGCGAATAATTACGATCGAAAAAGATCGAACGAGCGATCGCGACTCGTCTTTGGTACCGATGGGTCAGGGCGCAAAGTGCGAGTTCTCGGTGAAACACTTTTTCTCTCGATATGGATTTGGAGTTTGCATCGTTGTGACGCAACGAAATTTTTTTTTCTCATTTTTTTTATTTCCTTAAATCCATTATTTGGCGAAATATTATTTTTCATATTTTAATTACGATTACAGTGATAAGGAAATAGAGAAATGAAAAAATAATGATTTTCGTTGCGTCGCAACGTTGCGAACTTCAACCTCATCTCTCGATCTACTGTTTTCTTCTTTTTTGTTTTTTTTTTCGATATTTTTAGTCGTACGACGATGTTGCGAAATCGATATTGTTTCAACGCTTATCTAAGAACACGAGTTCATCTTCCGTAGCTTATGGAAGATGAACCCGTGTTTTCACTCGTTACTCGCCAATTTAGATCGATCGACATCGATTATCCCTTATCGCCTCGAATCTCGCTCGGAGCGACGATCAAACGACCAAGTTCGAACGAAAACGAAGTCTCGAGTCCAACATCTCGATTTCAAAGCGATTTTAAACCTCTTTTATACATAGGAGGGGACGTGGAGGGTTTTTTTTTTATTTACGAGCTTTTTCGAATTTTCGCCAAAAACCCTCAGGTCGCTTAATCAACTTTTTAAGAGCTCGAATTTTTCTGCTTATCAGGAGCGGCTTGTTTGGCAAACGGAGAGAATCGCCGGAAGTGGAGATAAGGAAGCCGACGATCGCTACAGGTTCGATAGATATCATCATTAAATATAACGATTATTGCTTGATTTCATATTATTGGCTAGTGTTTCGTTGCTTGCGGTTTTACTGGGTTCATATGTCAGCATTCCATATTTTTTTATATACAAATGTATATTTATCGAAATTTATTTATATTTTTATCGAAATTTTTATATTTTATTTTATATTTTAATTTGTACATTTTATATTTTATTTATTTATATTTTATTTTTTTATATTTATTTATATTTATATTTATCGTATTTTGGTTATTTATGTGTATATATAAATATATACATATATATAAATGTAAATCAATTCCAACATTCAATTATCCTTCGAATTTAATTAAGCCTGAATAAATTTTCTCGTTTGCAAACAACTTTTGCTTTAATCAATTTTCAATCTCAGTTTTCTTCTTTTTTTCATTTGTACATGCACATTCTTGTTTTTCGGACGTTTAGTTACACTTTTTAAATAAATAGTTACGTAATAGTAATATATAATACGATAAGTTACAAACTGCTGAAACGACCATTATCGAATATATGAAATAATCTTTTTTTGTTTTTTTCATTCCCGCAACTTCCGGACGTGCTGCAGTTTCGTCGACTTACAAACGTGGCACGTACAACGGATATCCGGCCTCGCCGGCCCGTTTGTCAAAAGACCAACAGGAATTCAACGAGGCCCTGGGAACATTGGCAAGACGAAGGAAATACACACTCGATAATTCGTCGAGATATGGCTCGACCCTGACGGTGAATGGCGATCCTGGAAGAATGTACGAGGGCAGCCCGCAGGACACCACCATCTCTATTCTGGACAATCTCACCCCAAAGGCACCCGCTAGACGGTTAGATCGTTTGGCCATTTTTTTAATACCTTAAAAGAGTAAATACCTCAAGAGATAACTCAAAAGAGGAATCGAAAATAGAATTTGATCGAAATTGAAAATTAGGAATTGAAAACAGAATTCGATCGAAATTGAAAATTGAAAATTGGGAATTTAAACAGAATTCGATCGAAATTGAAAATTTGGAATTGAAACAGAATTCGATCGAAATTGAAAATTTGGAATTGAAACAGAATTCGATAAAAATTAAAAATTAGGAATTGAAACAGAATTCTATCGAAATTAAAAATTAGAAATTGAAAACAGAATACATACGAAATAAAAAATCGGAAATTGAAAATACAATTGATCGCAATCGAAAGAAATTTGATTGAAAAATATTCGTAGATTTGGTCAAGTGAGTCCAAAACCGACTGAGAAAATTCCCCCACTCGATTACAATGGCAAAGATGAAATCAGCGCGAGGAACGGAAATATCGATCTTGATATTGGCGCAGCCGATCAAACTCCGATTCCCCCCAAGTGAGACTCACGCTCCCTTAATCTTCTACATCTCTTCATCTTCGCTCCACGAACGATTTTTATATTTCTTCGATATTTACAGACGCGGTGGACCCAGAGCTTCCCAGAGGTCGTTAGCACCGATTTCAACGAACGAGGAAGTTTCCTCGCGCTCGGCAGATTCCTCGATGAGGGACGAGAACGAAAACGTCCCCGAGGACTACGTCTTCAAGAAATTCACTCGTGATGCAATGAGGAAGTCGAATTTATCGATAAACAGTTGCGTGTCAGTTGGCAGTACGGTCAGCGCTTACGGAAGAAAAAAGCGTCGGGCGCCCCAACCACCTTGCATCAGAGAGCCTTTAGAAACGACCAAAGTAAGACATAACCTTGAAAATCGGAATTTCCCAAATCCGGAAATGGCGCATTATGTCAGATTATGATAAATTCTTGACAAATCGTGGATTCCATTTTTCCCTAATTCGTTTAATCAGGAAAGCGAGGCCAGAACGACGCCATCCCGCGTCACTGAAGAGCCCAAACCGGACGAGCTCGTCGAGTCCATAGACATTGCGAGGGTGACCGAGAACATCGACGAAATGACCAAGCGGAGTCGTGAATTGGACGAGAATTATGTGCCAACGTGCCCAGCGAGGAGCAGCAACGAAAACGACCGGAGAAACGACGCGGTGCTCGTGACGAGTGAGGCAACAAGCGAAGAGACCAGTGCCCAAAGGTGAACAAAACTGAACCAAAAATTAATTTCGTTAATCGTTTAAGCGCTTAATGAAACATATAAGGAAAGTTAGAGTCGTCGGTTAAATTGAACAATGCAAAAATGATTCAAAAATGTTCAATGTCCAACACTCAAACAAGGATTTTTAAAGTCGGATTAACGAGTAAATATTGTTTGACTGAAGGATAAGTCTTAATCGTCAAAATTTTAGATAAAGTTTGCATTAATGCATATTTATTAATCTGATTAAAATCAGATTCTATGTAATCACTTTCAGATGATTACGTTGTATTTTTTTAAATATCGATTAACTTAAAATTTACATCCTCGAGAAATATCTATAACTTCGTTAACGATTGACGTTTTTTCGCCCAGCGTTGTCCCTGAAGAATTACCAGTTCCAAAAAGCCGTAGTACACCGAGACTGAAAGAATCTTCAGTGGAGCATAGAAAGACTTCGGACGATCGGACTTCGAGAGAAGAAGACTTGGGCGAAGCGTCGGGTGGCACGGCTAGAGATGAAAATCATCCTGGCGACGTTTCCCGCGAGACGTCCGTTGGGAAACGGGAAGACGAGAGTTTCGTCGTGGAACGTGAAGATCCAGAGCGTGTTCGAAAGTGTGAAGATTCCGACGCGAAGTTCGAAAGCAGCATGGAGGATTGTTCGTTCGAATATTCACCGCTGAGACGACGGGAATCGTCCGACGATTTGTCGCGGAGCGATAGTTTTTCCGTGAAGGACGAAATCGAGAAAATCGAGCGGCAGATAAGAATTCTCGAAGCGACGAAGCCTCGGGAAATCGATGACAGGGAGGGCACGCAGGCGGCTCTCGAAGATCTCGAACGCACGCACACGAGGATGGCGTCTCTGCGCGAGCAACGAAACAATTTCTTTCGGGGTATGCATGAAAACGGTGGGGTCAAGGTCGAGTTGAGGGAACTGCCGAGAGAGCAGAATGACATCAGGCTGGTCAGAATCGAAGATCCGCCAATTCCTAACGTCGGCCCAACGGAACCAGTACGAATAATCGAGCTTCACATCTCCGAGCCCATCAAACAAACATCTATCGTCCATGAAACTCGTGACGTCAATCCCATACCTAAGCCACGCAGACACAGCAATTTGGATTTGCTCGCGAGCAAGGAAACGAGAGCGAAAGTTCGACAAGCGAAGGAAGATGACGAGAAGAGAGGAAATTCCCTGTGATCGCTCCGTTCTCTCATCGCTTATTTCTATTGCCTTTCTTTCGTCGTTTGTGTCGTAACACGCGAACGGCGTGACAAAAACACTATGTGATGTTTCAATCGGGCTGTACAACCGTTATTATACATATCGTTCTCTTTTCTCATTTGTTTCTCGTTTTAACGATACGACCGATCGGTACACGTACCGTTACGTTTTTATAAAGACTATGTACATCTTATTGATGTTTCGTCGATGGAAGAATATACGTTACGTATAAATCGTTACAATTGGGCCGGATGACTTTGTGAACTCTATACCGTTGCGAGATCACATTCAACGTGTAAAGAGGACAAAACTTAACGCGAGTTCCTCGTGTCGCACAATATTTTTGGCCTTTGCATTATTTATTCAGATGATTACGGAGATGCTAATAAAATGTACGTTACGATTGCTTGGATACTGTAATTTGTGAATAACGGTTGATTGCTTCCATCCTAGTTGATCTTTTTGTTTTTTGCCGTCATTTACATAGTCTGTTTGACAAAACGGAGCATCGGGTTATTCAAAAATTATTTGGGACAAGAATTTGAAAAAATCATTATGAAAAGTTGATTTCTTCTCGCAACGCCAGACAGCGTCAATCGATTAAAACGTACTCAAATTGAACTACTTAACGTGAAATGGGAAAACCTTACCTCATTCCCCATAAATCAATTTGCTTTCAAATCGATCTTTCAATAAAAAGTGGCCGAATCTGTATGAAAACACTTTATATATTGGGATTACATATGTATAACCTCTAATCGGGCTGTAATTTTCCCAAGCCTGCAGAGTAACGGAACAAACGAAAATCATTTATTATCCACATAACCTAAAAATACTACTCTGGTATACACACGTCAGAAAAGTTACTTGGACGATAGCAGTTTTGTAAAAGTATTATTTCAACGTAAAAATAACAATTCACGAAGCTGGCTCGCTTGGAGTCGAAGGTGGATAGTTACATCCCCAAGGGGCGTAACGTAACGAAGCACGCGTGCGAATTGCCGAAAACGTCGAACAGTAATTTGCCAAGATTACCGCCGAACGCGAAATTCTTGGCGCGTGCGAAAAGAAAGTTTCAGAAGCTCACGCAAGTATCGGAGGGACATCCTCTAACGAGATTCCTATTGCGCAGCCGAGCTGCGGTGGCGTTTGAGAAAAAGAGACAGGGGCGCTCTCCGCATTGGTGGATCGTTCATCCTTGTAGTAACTTCCGGTCATGTCGAAACATGTTTTACATTATTGCCGAAAATAATAATGCGTTGCGTCGTATTTCACCATTATTCAAAATTATAAAATATCGCAGTTTTGTTGATTCCTTTATTTGTTTTATTTTCAATTTATTGATTTCCGGTTTCACAATCGATTTGACAGATTTGCTTGGGAGATATTCATGAGTGCAACGTACCTGTATCTATTCGTGACTGTGCCATACATGAACGCGTTTCATCGTATATCGAGTAGACGAATGTTCGCCAAGGTTTATCTTCTCGATCCCGCTTACGCGATATGCATATTCGATATCTTCATGAATTTTGTAACCGGCTACACCTCCGAGGATGGCCACGAAACTTTCCTTGATCCTTTCCTCATTGCGGGGTAGCTAAAGCTCCGTCAAAAAAAATTCCTTTCCCTCAATTTCCTATTTTTATTCGTCATCTGAAATATTCGATGCATCGTTCTCGTACTTTTTCTCAGCAGCTTTCGCAACCCTCACGTTATCTTCTTTCACACGCCTCATGCATTTCCTTTCAGACACTATGGCCGAGGTTATTTCCTCATAGATTTGTTGACGTCCGTACCCTATACTTGGTTCGCTTCCGGTGATCTTGCGCCACCTGGCCCTGACGGCAATTTTGCCAGAGTTATCGCCGAATCTGCTCCTCTCTTCAAGATACTTCGTATATGCACTCTTCGTAATTACATGAAGAAATTTAGCGCGGTACGTGAATGCGCAGTATTCAAAAGTAACCTATCATTCCATTGTTGAGTAACGAAAGCAACAATGATATTGGTATACATGAAACTTAACATTTTTGATAATTGTAATAATAAACATTTTCAAAAAAGGAAAAATAGTGGAACGAAAATTATGCTTAATTGCAATTAAAGTCGAAAAATTCCAAAAACAAAATTGATCAAATAATGATGATGAACAAACAATATCGATATAAGAAATGATAATCGTATAATAATAATAATAATAATCCTACGAATATCTCTAATACCGTCTGTTTCCCAAAAGTATATACGACCGTTTTTCTTCGAAACCGTTAGACGGTCGGATAGATACGAAAACAAGCGCTTAGCGCGACCCCTCCAGCAAGATGCTTTGTGTAGAAAGCATCAGTGTGTCCGAACGTGGCTACAGGCGAACGCCTATTGTCCTAAAAAACGCGTCGAAAAAATACACACTCGGAAATAAGCAAGTTTGTACGTTTGGTGCTACGTAATTATGAACGTCATTTTGTGCTCGTTCTCTGATCAATCTAGTGTAACCACGTCAATAGATTAATTCCGGTAAAAGTGCGCGTGTAAGATTTTTTGCAGATTGAAATTAACACGCCATGAAAATAGTATGAAGTACGCTTCGGAGATGCCGGACGATTAAGTGCGGATTTTTTTAACGCTTCCAAACAGCTTTTCAGTTAGGTCGTAAATGCTCTTGTAAAACAGTGTAAAGATGAATAATATAATGTATTGAAAGTAATAATGATAAAAAAACGATAAAATGAATTACAACGATAAAACAGGCTTTAGGTTTATCCGTCGTTTACGACATCGGACTGTGGCTATGCATTTTCACCGCACTCATATTTCATTGGAGCGCCTGCGTCACTTTCGCGTTTCCATTTTTCGTTATGCACGTAACGCGAACTTCGATCGAGGTACGTATGTAACGAATTATTCGCCAATGAGTGAGAAACGAAGAAACATGAATAGACGGGAAACGTATATGAATAACGATAAATCACAAAACGAGGACTCGGAAATCTACGTGGTGAAGAGTGGGCTGTACAGTGACGCGACGACGTCGCGAATTTATCTCGTGAGCCTTCACATGGGTGTCAGCAATTTGGTGGGCTCCAGTTTTGTCGAGTTAAAAAAAACGTCCGAACCCGACAAGATGATTCGTTGCTTGTTGCTTCTCTTTGGCATAGGCTACATGATCTATCTAATCGGTTGGTAATCGAATCCGCGATCAATAACACTAATAAATACTAACTAATATTTATACGAAAAAAATAATAATTGGAAAAAATAATTAACGAAGGAAACGGATCTGGAAACATTTTCTTTTGGATTTGATCATTGAGAGACCATTGTCGAGCGCACTGTAACGGCTCGACAGTGAGTTACGCATGCGTGGGAAAAAAGCTCCGCCATTTTCGTTGACACGTAGATGGGCATAAAAAACATGTTTTTATTTCACGGTTTTGATCATTATCGGTAAATCGTAATTTTTTATATATTCAAAATGGTGGATTCGATACGAATGCGAATTGAAAAAAACAGTTTAATTTAGACGAATTTTGTGGCCCCAAACCGCGAAAAAAACAACGCATCATCATATAATTCTTTATGTGTGTTGTTTCTTGTGACTATTATTTTTATTGCTATTATTATTTTTATTTTACGAGCTTTGGAGGGACAAAAGAAAACGAATATCTCTTCCGCAGTTATCGTTTTGCAATTGACGGAGTCGTTGGCGAAGCCAGAGCTCAAGTATCAGGAAATGATGCACGTGCTAAAGGAATATATTCACGATAAAAAATTGCCTGCGCGTTTGAAGCGAAGACTCATCGATTATTTCGAGTACCGATTTGAGGGAAATTACTTCAGGGAAAACGCGATATTTCATACTCTATCGGGTTGGTTGAGCGAAAAAAAAAGATTTGAAAAAAAGAAAAATGTTTTTCACGCGAATTAATGTGTATACGGAGGATATTGATTTTCCGTACGTAGATCATTTGAGACAGGAGATAAACGTTCGATTGAGCCACGGTCTCCTGGAAACCGCAAAGATCTTTCAGAACTTACCGAGAAGCCTGCTCAGCAATATCATGGGTAAACAAAAATTGTCGCTCGCTATTTTAAGAACTGTTTTTACAAAAATGTTCCAGAGGGAGTTTCTGATCGCTTTTTTCGATGTGTAGCTTCACTCAAACCGGTGATCTATCTGCAAGACGACGTCGTTTACAAATGCGACGCGGATGCCGAATCCATGTATTTTATCGCGAGCGGCACGGTAGCCGTTATCAATTATCTTGGCAAAGAAGTGAGTCGAGCCCGAAGGTATAAAAAATGTCGTAAAAATATCGGTATCACAAATCTTCGAAATATTCAAAACTGATATTACAAAAAAAACGTGCGTGAAGCCGATACTTATCGATTTCTACAATCGGCGGATTTCTACAATCGTATTTCTGGAAATAAAATCGCTAATGCTGATTTCCAAAACTGGTATCATGATAAAGTCGATATTACCGATTTTCGGAATTAATATTGCGGAGACAAGTCGGTCGTAACGATTTTTTGGAAAAATCGGTTTTACCAAGTTTTCGAATCAGTAATTTCACGAGGAAAATTGCTTTTGACGTTTTCTGAATTTCCAACATGAAAAATCGGTAATAAGATTTTCGAAATCGACAATACCGATTTTTTTACTTACATCGTACGTAATATCTTTCCCCGGTGAATTCGAGGAATTGTCATTCGATCAGATACCAAACACTGTTTACAGATCTGTCACTTGGTGGATGGAGATTATTTTGGCGAAATAGCGCTAATCTATCCAGAGCGCCGGAGAAACGTGAACGTGATCGCTCTTGAGGTGTGCGAATTTTTGTGTCTCGAGCGTGCCGATTTCAAGCGTTTGGTGACACCGGAAACCGAATTGTACGAGCGTTTCGCGAGGATAGCTAGCGAAAGACTGCAACACACGAGACGACTAGACGAATCTTTGGTCAAAGAGGCGGCTGCGAGAATAGAAAAGTGAAGAAGGGGAAAACTCGTCACGAACGAGTATCGAAATTTGAGGCATTTATCGATATCGGTAATGTCGATTTTTCGCATCACTTATGACGTGTACCGTCATAAATCGGTATCGCCGATTTTCGAAATCGGTATTATTAAAAAATCAGTATTAATCTCAAAATAAAAAAATCGGTAATGCCGATCGGCGAAATCGATATGACACTAAAATTATTATACCAGGTTTTCAAAGGTCGACACTAGAATGAAAAATCGTTAATCTCTATTCTCAAAATCGGTATCAGGGAAAAGAAACGATCTTGCCGATTTTCGCCGAACGAAAATCGGTAAAGTCGTTTTTTAAATCGCCTTTAAGAGAATCGGTCACGATACCGATGTTTGCAATATTTATCGCTTCGCTCCAATTCCTAACAACGTTTGCGGACAATTACATTTGTTCGAACATATCGAGTTAACGTATTACTAATAAAAATGACGAATGCGATAGGGCCAGTGGAAACGAGGGTCGCGACACGAAGTATCGATTCGTGTCAGTGAAGAAATAAAACAATCATAACAATAACGACGACACTGTTACACAGCTTCATTCTTTGTTTTTTTTTTTTCGTTTTTTGTTAAACACAAATTACAGACCCATTATCCTTAATAACCTTAAAATTCGAATACAGATTGCGAATTGTCTATATCGCGCACGCGTGCGTTCGTTATCCGTATTCCTTTACGATTTCGTGTTTTATTTTCGTCTTTCTCGTTCCTTTCGAACGTTTATTTTTTTTCAATCTCCATCATTTCTTCGTTTGACTCTCCCACGTCTTCATAATGTCTGATTCTCTCTTCGTTAATTAGTAATAATAATAATATATCGTAGTCCACGGTAAATGTTAGGTACAATTATTTATCGTCTTATACAAGTGTATTTATAATCGTTAATAGTTTTCCTGTGGTCTCGTGTGTACGTGTGTGTGTATGTCTGTGTGTGTGTGTTTCTTCGCGCAATTATTCCAATCGCGTTTCCGTCGATGCAACTTGTGATCCACGTCCGACCAGTTTACGTTGATTTCGTCTTGCCCTTTTCCTCCGCCACTTTCGTTTCGTGTCTAGCTTCTTCGTTGAACATCTTTTTCTCTCGTGACGCTACATCAAGATTCGAAATAACGATTCGTACGTCTAAGCGTTTCTCCGTTTATTTTGGTTGTTGGGATGAATTTTCGTAAATCGGGATGGTGAAGAAAAACGCGAAATGAAAACGCCGCGCAAGAGACGAGAAGATGGCGAAGGGAAGAGGGAAGAAAAAGCACTTATGAACTACTAACTAGTTTACACCTTTTTAAAACTTTTCCCAATTATCCTGACGATACTCGTGGTCGTTTCGATCGCCCTCGAACACTTACTCGTCTACTCGTTTCTCGTGTGTGTATCTTGTGTGTACTTCCTGTTTCTCGTTTCTTCTTCTTGTCTCGTTAACTCATGATTTTATTCTTCTTTTTTTACTTAATCCTCGGTTTTTTTTTCTTTCGTTTAATATCTTCGTGACAAAACTTATATCAAAGTTTATGGAATTGGCATATAAAACTTACAAGGTCAATTTATACGTTAATATTCTCGTGTGACGAAACGGCTTTTTTTTTTAGTTTTTCCGCCGTTTGAGGAGGAACGCCGAGCGTTTCGACGATCAGCGTTGAAGAATACCGCATTTTTTTTTCATATCTACGTCCGATACGCGATTCTCGGCACATTTTTTACTTTTTCATGAAAAATCGTTAATTTATCCACAGCTGATTCGGCTGTCAAGTCCGCAATGTTAATTTATTGAAATTCAAACGCACATGCCCATTTTCTCGAAAACTTGGCTATTGAACTTCACTCGGACGTATCTACGGGTAGGAAAAAGACCGCGTTCTTCATTACCGATCGATGAAACGATCGGCTCTTCGAAAGACATTTCCTCGTAAAATCATCGATCATTCCCGTTCCTGAATTTATTTCGTTCTTCGTTCAGTCGAGGTATGCAATTTCAGATGAAATTGTTATAACAAGATTTGTTGTTTTTTTTTGGATTTGTCGTGTTTTTCCTTTCCTCGTGCAGAGGCTTTTCATTTTTTCGTCAATATTGTTTCTTCCTGGAGAAAACATTTTTACTTTTATCGCTGTTCGCCATTTGGTATTCTTGAAGCAAATTACAGCATCGTACAATCGGCTTTCATTATTTTTTCATTAATCTTCCATAATCGACGGGTCTCGCGAAAAAAAAAAACGTTGAGACGTGTTTATACTCTTTTTCTTCATTAGTCATTGTTTCTTCACATTGTGAAAGTTGACGGAAGCCATTTTGAAATTTCAAAGCGGAATATTAATCTTCTATTTCTCCCAATCTCTCTCGCGTTCATACTTGTCCCCAATTTTTGTATCCTCGTTTCGCTCTCACAACTCCGTTATATGTTCTTTCCGTTTCTTCTGCTGTTGTTTACGACGCGACGTTCCACACGAGACAAACATACAGGACCAAACACACGCTAGACGTTTAATTTGCTCATTCACGCGCGGACTCGTTCACTGATATGGCCATACAAATATATCGAAGGTAATAATCGCAATTCGCTTCGATCCCCCATTCGCGACATTTTCCACGTTTTCCAAACGTCTTAAGCGTTACATTAGGGTACACTAATTATCTAACGTTTATCGAATAGCCTTTCCCGACCAAGTTTGCTTCTCCTCGTTTTCTCGATCATTCTTACATTCGCCTTCGAAGAATTTTCACTTTTCTTCCACTGCGATCCATAAAAGCCGTATATTACATATGGGTAGCGTTTTCTTCTTTTTTTTCCCGTAGTCATAGTTATATGGTGATTTCTTGTTAAATTTACTTTTCGTATAACCGCCGGAGGTCTCATTCACGTTGATGAAAATAAACGAAACAACGAGGTGAAAATAATCATGGACCCGCCGAGTTCTCGGGGACAGCGATATGGATTTCTTCTCTTCTTTGCGCGTACACCATGAGAAAAAGTCGAAAAGATTTGAAAAAAAAAAAGACGAATTCCAACGTATACGAAAGCATTCGTTCGAGGCTCCTTGTCGATCCCCTTCTTTCGCTAACTTCAATTCGTATCACGCTTAACTGATTATTCGTTACAAATTAAGGAGTATCCCCCATAGCACCATAGATATACGGGGCTAAAACGTTCTCTTTTTACCCTCGTATTTATCGACTTTCCGACACGTGGTATCGACATTTCCATCAATCGATACTTTTCGATATCTCGATGTACAATCGACCCCCATACTTGTCGACGTTCAAAAGTATCTCGACACCCATCGATCCCTCGATGTTTATCGATATATTCTAATCGGCATCGGTATCTCGATATTTATCGATATATTCTGATCGACATTGATCTTTCGACGTGCGTATTTTTCGATAATTATCGATACTTCGGAATATATCGATGCGCAACGTTCTCTGGATATATATCGATCCGCACGATAATTTCGATATTTTCAATGCCTATATATATTTCTTTCCTTTAGTGTCGTTACATTGCCCAGTACCTTTCGATTATCGCGATTGCTATTTCGCTGTTCAACGAACGCGAAAAAAAAAACGAAAAAAAAAAGAAGAGATAATTCATCGTTTGCTTCATGAGCGCAGTGGGACCTCCTTGATTTGACATCACTTCCGGTATTTCTCTAAGCACTCGTACAACAATTTTACGAACGATCGTACATATTTTTCTCTGTTTCTTACACCCGCGCACACAGACACACACACACGCACGAGCACGCGGATTCATAGTCTATTTTCAGTCTAAAATCAATGCGGAACGCGCTTTTGTTCAACGTCAACCAAATCTGCGTTTTTCTGGTAGGAAAAACAACAATTCCGCGGAATTTGGTTTTTCCCGTTGAAACGCGCCTTTGTCCCTTTTTTTGCCTTTTTCTAAAGTTCTGATCATCTGAAAAATCGAGAAGATTCCCCTATATCGCCGGATACTCCCTTTCTTTTCCCCGACGCGCGTTATGATCACAGAATTTTCGGCAAATCGATTACGACGAATCACGAATTCCATCGTCGTATCGTCGTATCGCACGACTAATTTATTGAGTCCGTCGATTCAATTTTCTCTACCAATCGCGCCCCTCGTACCCAAAAAAACTCTTCTCGCTTCGGTCGTTTTCTTCGCTGTACTTCGAATCAACGAGAATATAATCCACGTCTCATTTGTGCTAGTAACGAGTCAAACAATAACGAGATTAAAAAACAATATAAAATCAAATAAACGCGAACTCGGACCAATCCCATGAAATAATTCCAACAATGATCGGCGCGCATAAAATTATCAACAATCTTAAAACTACGAGACGAACGCGAACGAAACGAAAACAAAAAAAAAAACAAAAAAATAAAAATACTCTTCTACTTTCCGTGCGGGTGCCAACTCAAAGCCGGTAGTGCCAAGAGCAATGGCTTTGCGTTAAAGACGTCAACGTAAATAAATACATGAGTGGTAATGCAACGTTATTTGTCAATGGTAAATGGCCTTTATTCTTGTTAGTCGATATTCTTCGTTTTTTTTTCCTTTTTCTTTTCTTCAACGGAAAATCAATATACGTACAACGATAAAAAGAGAAAAGAAACGTAAGACAATGACGATTATACATAAATGATAAAACGAGAACGGAAAGTGTAAAAAAAAAAAAACAAGAACACGAATAAACGATTCATGTTTTCTGGCTTTCAGAGTCTCGTACTCCTCTCGTGATGATAATACTGCAATAGCTGTCGACTGTTTTCTTATCTATTTACAGTTTGCTCGTTAATAATATTTATTAATTATATCCGTACTACCAGTGATAATAATAATAATAATAATAATAATAATAATAATAATAATAATAATAATAATAATAATAATAATGTGAGGTTGTTGTGATTTATACATGGAAATTGATTAAATTATATTAAATACGTTTCTTAGTTAATTCGATAAAATAAAAAATAAAATAAGACGTTAAAAACGAACATAACGTTCAGTCGCGTTCTCGAAGCTTTTCCAACGATTGCTCTGTACGATTTTACGATATGACTCTTCGAACTGCCACGCAATCAATGAATCGGCGTATTAACGAATTTCTCTTTCCTGCACAGAGACTGAATTATTTACGAATCGACGTCCTACATTTTTTCTTCTATCTCCTTAAATTCTTCTTATTTTCCGTCAGTGTCTCGACATAAATATTCTCTTTTATATTCATCGCCGGAAATGACATCAACGTTAACATAGGAATTGTGTGCTTATTTTTTTGTCGTCCTCTTTTTCTGCCTCGATCTTATTTCTAGATTAATAATAGCATGGCGTATCTCTCGAAAAAATTCTTCCGATATTCGAACGTCCAATTGTCTTTTACTGGCCATCAGCCTTTTCGAATTTCTCGTCGAACGCGCGGCCAAGGAACGCGAGGAATTTTCGAGCGTTGTTCTTCAGCTCGAAAACGTTTTCGTTTTGACCCGGCCCGCTGACGTATTTGACAACGCGACACTTAAAGCTCTCAACGATATCCGGTATTACAAATAAAGAATTGTAAATAAAATGCAACGAAGGATATAAACGAAATGGAAGAAACGAAGAAAAAGTAAAGAACACGTGGGCACATAAGAGTAGACACACCCGGATAGCTGGGGAAATTCTGGACTAGACGTGATGGGGTTGACGACGTGTTGGCTGGGTGGCGCTATTGTCGATATCCTTTGTTTTTTTTTCTTCTTTTCTTATTGATGCTGCCTCCGTGCGCCACCATCGCCGATGGCGCTATTGTAACTTCTGCTTATGCCGCCCGATCAAGATTTCATGCTATTCGACTCGTCGGGTCGCCTGTCTGTTCCAACGCTCAGCATATTCGCGAATTCCATTTCTAATATCTGTCTCGCCTGTTGGAAAAATCCCCAAAAAGGGCGCACTTTCATTAGATCCAAGGCGAAATTATTCGAATTCAACGAATGAAGAGAAACCAAATATGATCACCGACCTGCGTGTTTTGAGTCGGTATTTGCAAGGTGAGGGCGAAACTATTCGCGTCGAAGCTCTCGTCGAGCGCGATCAGCGCCCCGTGAACACCAGACTCCAACAGATTGTTACCGTATTCCTGGAAACAAGATGAGAGAGAATTTTTGTAACCGAGACGTCAACGGTCACTTATGATAGCCATTGTTTCCATCGACCGGAGAAATTCCGACTCATCGAAGGAAAACTGTGTTTTCTGTTTTTTGAGCTTCGGTACCTTCAGTCCGATCGATTGAACCCATCTTATGACGCGATCGTTGCTCCAAACGAGAACGTCGACGTTGGCGCCCTCCGCCATTCGTCTTCTTTCCTCGAGTTGTTGCCTGTCGTAGTTCAACCGCTTCAGACACGATATGCCGTATTGCAAACTCGTTCTATAAAATACAAATGAGAATTTAAGCGAACGGTCAATTAGCCAATTAAGAATGGCCGTATCGCCGATGAATACCACATCTACACAGTTCTTATTAAACATCCTGAATTCAATTACGATTGATACAATTTGCTGACTCACTGCGTTCATGAATAAGAATTCACTCTCAATGGCGGTTCGTCAAAAGAAACTGAGAAAGTTATCTACATTTTATTACTTTTTTTTTTTCTCTAAATACATTTGAGTGGAAGCTCCGAAAACTTCGAGGTAGAATTTCGATTGGATGTAGTTTACGCGTAAAAGTTAAATTAGTGTAATTTGACATTAATCGGTACGACAGCAATTCGAAAGTGATTCTCCCAACAGTTTAAAGAGCATGTTCCATTGGTTGATTTACCTGTGAAAACTATCGACCATTCTGAGCTGTCCGCGCAGATCCTTTTTCGTGAGATGATCGAGCATTCTGGCGTCGACAAGGCACTCCATAAACGTGGAACGATACTGTGGCAGTCCGAGGCTCGGTAGCCAAACGTTGCCGATCCACTCGTGATTCATGTCGCCGAATGCTAGTGTCGTCCTCGATGTTTTCGGTGCAGATGGGCTCGTTAGCGAGACCATTTCTTGGATGGCCAAGCGAAGTTTCAGTCGGTGCAAAGGATTACTGAAAAAATCAATAACGTTTATTTATATTCCTTCCCACGCTTGTCTCGTGGAGTTCTACAGCAGCGACTGATTTCAGGAACGGCGGACTGACCTGATACCGATTTCCCGTTGAATCTCGGTGTCGCTGAGGGCACTCATGATCGCGCCGCTTTTGACGTTTGCACGACAAGCCGCGACGTACCACGCGGGCATACCGACCCAGAGCTCGAGCCACGCCACTATCGTGGGACCGTTCCAGAGGGCGAACGGCGTTCCCGCTTTCATCGCTTCGGCCAGTAACTCGTGTCGGGAAGAGTCCAACATGCTGGAAGAAAAATGAGGCCTCGTTACTGAGAATTTTTTCGATGTTCTTCGGGGTAAAGTTGTAGCATTTGAAAAAATCACTTGGCGCCTAAGAGACGTCAAACGTCAAAATGATTTGGCTTTTTTTCATTCTTATATGTTTTTAATTATTTCAGAACCAAAAGGGTTTCAAGAATTATGATTCACTCGACGTTGATACGGTTTATTGTGACAAAAAAGGATTGGCGAACCTCTTCTTTTTCCTCCTGTCGAAGTCGCTCTTGCCGCCGAGGGTACCGGCCACCGAAACGTTATCACCGTAATCGGGATCCGTCAGATTGCCAGGACCGCCCATACCAGGTACATCACCGGGCATGGTCGTGTCTTTACCCTTTATCTGCAGAAACATCATTTCGTACGATTCGCGAGATTGAATTGCGTTCATTTACAATTCGGATGAATTAAAAGTAAAAAAATAATTGCTCGAGATTGCAAGGAAAAATAATCAACGAAGGTTCTTGAAAAGTTTGCTGTCAGGGTGTCTTACCTTTTCCTTTTTACTGAAGAACCTTCCGAGGCTACTCTTAATGCCTTTCTTCTTTTGCGCAGCGACGACAGCTGCGGCCGTAGCCGGGCTCATGTTCGCCTGCATGTGCTGCAAGTGTGACGACGATAATTGTCCGATTGGTAGACCGCCAAGCTGACCGCTCAGGTTGTTCTTGTGCAAACTGTCCTGGCTACTATGGCGTGAAGACAATGGTGAAGGGGGAGTCCCAGAATTGAGTGTGCCGTTGTTTTGTTGACCATGCCTGCTTGCATGGAGCGCTAATCTAGTCTCTAGCTCTATCACTACAATCTAGCACTTATCGACTAAAAACACACTATTATGTATCCGTTTAAATTGTACATATGAGGAAAGGTTATGGATTGATTATCTTACTGACTTCGAGAAAAGATTTTACAGATTGTCTCATTTCCAACGTCTTCCAAATACTTAAAGTCTCTAAAATTATTTTCGGATAAATGGAAGAATATTCATACAAAATCTATTTTCAAGGATCAGTACAATCGCTTTTGTTTCGAAATTCATTTGCTTCCAAATTCGAAGTTTCCTTTCCTCATATTTATAGTATACATATATTAATTTTGGATCATGATTCGAAGCGATTTCAAACCGCCGAATGATGGAAATCTACGGGAGCTGCCATAATTTTCTGTCGTTCAGAAATAAATTATATGTTGCTTCGAATCAATATTTAATTTTAATTGAATTCTATATCCATATGACGTTGCAGAATTATCGCAGCTCCGGTAGTTTCGAGTGAATGAAAAGTATGAGAAAAATAATAAAAGCCGACGAATATTAACCGAGGCGATAGTAAGCCGAGATGTTCGATGATGACTTAGCCAGATATGCTTTTGAATCCTCTGATAGCTTTCTACTCGGGAATTGGCTCGATACTCGTTCAACAAGGCTTGGTCGGTACGATTAGGCTCGGGAGGTGGCAGGGTGGTTGCGAAAAAGCACGGAAATCCCATTTTTAATTCGGGACTTGTTTATTGATCGCTCTGAGACCACGAACGATACGATAGGTTTTACGAGCGAGCGCGGGGTCGTTCAATGACCCCTTAGAAATGAAAATTTGTATTTCTGATCGTTGCTTTTCCCTCGATAGTTCCTACGTTGAAAACTATAACGGCAAGTCTCTAGCGAAGCGAGTTTGGGTTGAATTATAAACGAATCTTGAGGTACCAAAAGAAAGAAGAAATGAAAAAGTGGAGCGAAAGAGAGAGAAGCATCGAGAAGCTCGTGATCATCGTTGGGAAGATGAAGAGAATTTCAAAGTCATTCGATGAAGCTCAATGATACGTACTCGGATTGACACGCGAGGCAGAGGAACCTGCAAATAAATCTGATTATCGGCTCGAATGCGAGTTTCTCGGCAGCCGATCGGGGCATATCGATTACAAAGATACGGAAGCCTGTCGCTTCTGCCTGCGGAAAAATAAATCCGAATAACCAACGGTAAGATTGGCCGATTCGAAATCGATTGAGTTCGACCGTTTCGACGATCAACGTTAATGAATACCGATTCCTTTTTTAAGTCGCCGATTTATCCGATGAAAATTCAATTTTGGCGAGTCAGTAAGTTCCACTGCATTTCGTTAACGAAAACAAAAATGAAAATTGAAAACTAGGCAATGAATGATAATTCCGTAGAAATTAGACCTAGGAATTCGAATTCAGTGTCAATTACATTTCCTAGACATTAATATTCCTTATAAATTAAAATTTCTAGAAATCGGGAAATCGCGTAAGTCTTGCGTTGTCATATTCCTTATAAAGTTTCATTGGATTGCGAATTCGCGATTGTTCTTGAGAAACTGACTGGATTTTAAGATTTTTTCCTCGTAAATGATGAAGTGGAACTTTTATTCAAGGATCAATATCCAAACGAAAAAAACCACCATCTTTTAATACTCGTTTGTTAAAACATCCGAGCCAATGCAAAAACAAAAAAGAAAAATAGAAATCCATTTTTTGAAATGTCCGATCCATATCTGTGTAACCGAAATCGAAGAGCGGAGGGGGGAGAGGAAAATCTGCAAGAACCTTGATCGTGTTGGATTTCTCGGTTCTCCACGAAAATCTTTCATTGAACCGACGAGCTCCTTTGTTTGTGTGAGACGGCGATGTCTGTCGTGGATCGGACAGGCACCTCGCACGTTCGACGTATCGTCGTAGGGCGTGCATTCGTAAGCTTCTGAGGATTCATAGGTCATAAAGGCGTCGTCTTCCGTGCCGCTGTGCTCGACTCCAAAGACTGTGGGTATGTTTACCGGAAATTTGACTGTTTTACACGGGGGGTGCCTCGCGTTAACAAGTCGCACACTTCGTTTTTCCCGCCCGACCGAGACGCCTCGTTATCTCGTTTTCATTAGCTTTTTTCTTCGCAACGACAACCGTTGTACCGGCGAACCGGTTTAAGGAGGTCCGAGTGTTTCGTCGGTGAATGTTCAAGAATACTAATTTTTTTTTAAACATCCAACGAGGGAAAATTTTGGAATATTTAATTATTTTCGAGATAAAAAATCTTTGAAATCGTGTCTTAGTATCTTTTATCAATTTGTTATATCGACAACGATCAATTTCCAATTTTTCATTACAAACGCTGCTATAAGACTATAACTGGAAAACTATAGTCACGATTACATTTATTTTCTCGTAACCGGTATCGTTGAGTTTTCAAAAAAGTTACTTTTTCTTTGAACGTATTTACGGAGAAAAATCAGTAAATCTTAAGCATCTTGACGTTCGCCGGAGAATTTCTCGGCTGCCTTCAATGCTGTTACGAGAATAAAGCGAGGGAGTCATAGGAAACGCGGTAGGTAGAGAGGGAGCAGAAGAAAGGAGAATGACGATAATGACGTGACGAAGTGTGCGATCGTTTGACAGTTCTTATTACCCTGGGGCTCGCTTCTCGTTCGCCACAGATTCCCGTACCTTCCATGCCCACGATCCTCGTCGAAACGATGATGAACAAAGAAGCGACGACTTGTCGGGCACAGCGGTACGGCCTCATCGTTAAATCTTTCGTCCCGCGTTATCAATAGCGATTTATCGCATGCACTCGTAACCTTGTTACTAGAAACATTAATTAACCTGTGCGTAGAGTAGCCGGCGCTTGGGAATCCCGATTGTCCTGTACGTCTGCCACGCGAACGAGATGTACGCGTGTATTTTGTCCCGGAAGGATAGAGATAGGGATCGGGCGAAAGATTCAAGCCGCAGGACAGAGAAAAATTAATGTGCCATGAGAACAATGCGTTAGTTTTTCGTCGGCGAAAATGCGTTAGTTTTTAGTAGTCGAAACTAGAATATTCGTTATTTTCACGTTTTTATTGATCCTCGTTACGTACCTTCTCAATTCCTCTTGACTATGCGCCAGTGCTTGAACGACTCGTTCGAGCCTGAGAGATCTCGCGGTGAGAGGACAAGCTGCGTCGCTTCCCCCGCTTCCGCCACCTTCGCTGTCCCTCTCGCTTACCGAGTGCAACTCCTCCCCGGACAACTGCAACTGCCACAGGCAGAAATTATTGTATCTCGTCGTTGTGTATCGTATAACCTCGAATTACCATTTACGAATCACCAAAACGGTGTACCAAATTTATTTCCGTACCAGGTTCAATTGTACAGATGATTTATATTTCATGCGGTTTACGCGCAGACGCGATAATCGAGATATTAACAGAATGAGGATGGCCGATTATCGATCAGTGTCGAAGGATACTGATTTTTTCGTTGGACGCTAGTACGTTCGAGCTTCACGAAAAACAAAAACACTGAAATCCAATTGTGCCATAAAAGTTTGATAAATTATGAATTTTTTCGCAATTTACTACTTAATTATAGCTTGCGAACATTCTCGTTTCTCATACAAGAAATCGTTTCCACTTGAATACAAATTATTAGTGTGGAAAGCTACGTACTTGAAATTTGCGAGAATTGCGATATTGAATTTTGGATTGTACACGAGCCCGGGGAAAAAATCATTTGGTATCGTTCAACGCTCCTTAATTCAGTTGACCGTTTTTTTTTCATTTGCGTCGCTTTTGTCGATGGAAGTAACTATACTACTTTGGAGAGGTTCGAATCTTATCTCGACACGGGTGTCTATGGAAGTTCCTGGACTTCCGTGCCAATATGTCAAGTGGACGCAGGCTCCAGGGTACAAGCAATGCAATCGTCCAATCGGTCGTTCTTTGAAGCGGTGGGTATAACGGAGGGTTACAAATAGAGGGAAAAGATACGCGTGGATGCTTGGACCTACATGAGTGCCGGAGGACGAACGAACCTGGCTCGCAGGTAGAGATTCGGATAGCTGTCCGGGACTAGCTAGTGAGGCGGCGTACTGATGAAGGTGGGCTGGTGACATTGAGGCGGGTGCCTGCAATACCGAGAAAAAAAAAACACCAACATCCAACAACTACAGAACGCACTAGTTCATTTGGATTCAACACTTTGTCGTCTAACGATTCGTGAATCATTCAACGAACACGAATTAACTCGTCTTCCTTCTTTTTCCCACCTCAATCTTCCACATGGCCTATAACGTATCGACGAATAATCTTTTCCACGTAAAAACTTGTCACGAATCCGGGCAAGGAAGGAACGGAAAAATAAGCGTCGAAACTCAGGTGAAAACGAGACGATCGAACAAAAGGAGAACGCAAATGAGGAAAATACGGATAAAATCAATTGCCCGCGTAATAATCGAACAACTGAGATACAAATTAATAATTATAACCTAGAAAATAAGGAGGGCCGTGGAAGCGCGTGCTTTTTGGGGAATACTCACCGTGTGATACTTGTGAAGATAATCGCGATTGGGACTGTGATGAGACTTGGGGGTTGATCGACCGCTCAACGGAGGCGAGGCACGTTCCAGGCTACGTCCTCGTGCCAAGAGATTCATATGTTCCAAACTGCCGACGCGAGATTCGAGCTCCTCGGCTCGTGCCTCTGTACTCTGCTTTTCCTCCTATTTTCGAAGTGGTAGAAATGGAATCGTGAAAAAACAATGGCGGAAGAGAAATTCTTACGACTTGCAGCTTATCAACAATGCCTTATCAACAGCCTCTTATTGATCATTTTTCAATATTCTTTTTCGTAACGTAACGTTCCAACGTTTGAATACTCAATAAAAATTCCGAAATACTACAACAGCGCAGGCAAATAAGTAGATCCGCGTTGTCAACTCGGAATTCCGAAAAAGAATATTCGGACATGGTTTTTTTAAAACTTCTTTTCCACAGAGGTCGATACTACAATCGTTGAAGTCAGTAGCTGATTTTGCGATGTAAAATGATTCAATGGTCTCGTAACCTGGATCAGTCGAATCTCGTTGTTGATAGCGTCCAGCTGTTCCTGAAGCATAAGAGCGAGGGTTTGCGCGTCCGTATGTCCGGTCGGGCTTATAACGTCCGCGGCCGAACTGAAAATGCTTTCGTTGTCGCCGTCGCCCTCGGCGTCGCTCGACACGTCGAAAGCTTGTTGAACGTTCGCTAGTACGTGAGCTTGCTGAAGTTTTTCCCATTCTTGCTCGGCGAGCGTTCGGGCGACGTAGCCCTGAACACAACAGAAAGTAAATCATCGATCGTTATATATTTGCAAAACGAATTTAGCAAAATCGAAGATAATTACGATGCACTGAATTTTTATGAACAATTACGTTTTATAACTAAACCTGGTTATTACGAATTTAGCGAAATTGTTATTACTCAAGATTTTAATCCGCGATGATAAATTTTAATTATAAAATTCAATTTAAAAGTAAAATTAAATTTATCGTGCAATGAAAATTTTATCGAGAATGTGTCGTTGATCGGACCTTGGCCGAGTCATCGTCGATGCTTCGTTTTCCGGCTCGTCTCGGGAGCGAGTGTGTATCGAAACTGCTATGACTCGCGCTCCTCGAGAAAGTTCCAGGATCGACGGCGTTCGGTGATAGGCTTCTGGTGAGTGCGTCGGTCTGTTGTATATTGAAGGCTATTTCCTGTTGCAACATTTGACGCTTGACGTTGTCGATTTCGAGACGCGCTTTGCTCAATTCCTTCATCAGCTCGCTCTTCTCGTTCTGGAGATCCTCAGCGATTTTTCGTGTTTTTTCCAATTCTTGGGTTAACGCGTTTTTCTCCTCGAGAGCGTGCATCCTCTCCTTGAGATGCACCTGTAACCTCTCGTTTGATTCTGAAGCGAAAATATCCAAGGTTATCAAGGTGACCGGAAGTCGTTAACGAGTTTTGCGCGATCGAAGAAACGATTGGAGCATCAATGGAGGAAGGATGATTGTTTGGGATTGTTTGGGAGATAATCGACGCTCGACATTACCGGACAAGAGTTTATCGACAGTTGCGCTAAGGCGAGTGTTGTGCTCCTCGTTCATCTTGAGCCGCTGATTAAGACGCATTACTTCGGCGTTCTTTTCATCAAGCTGGCCCTCCAGTCTTTGAATTCTGTCTTCAGCACTGCCATGTCTCTCCTGGGCCTGCTTGTTGAAATTACGGGACACCATACGATTAATATTCGCGCACGGACGAGACCGACCCTTTCGGCTGCCGTTTCTTGTCTTTTTTTTTCCTCTTTTCCTTATTCTAGTCGCTTAGTCTAGTTGTTGATACTTTACCGATCAGCGTTCCGCTAAAATTATCATTTATTCATTCGTTTTTTGGATTTACTTTTTTCGCTCTTCCTTCTCTGTTGCTGCTTCGTCGCGGGAACGACAATTTGTTCACGTGACCGTAACGAATGAATTAATGATGAAAAATGAATTCGTATTTACGATTCCATTATTCGATGGTCAACGGATCACGATTTTAACGATTTCTTTATTTATTTTGTCGATTCGAATCGACGAAATTTCACTTGTTTTTTGTTTATTTACTTCTGTTGCGAGTGTACGAACAAATCAGATCCGTGGACCGATGTCATTAAATAGATTGCATCACAGTTAGAAACCCAAGATTTCACTTGGAGCAGATAAGAAATTTTTGTTTTCGATTTTACACTGATAATTTTTGACGGATAATAGACAAACGAAGGGTACTCTAAAAACTAGTTTTTCTGTACTACAAAAAAATATGTTTCAATTATGGTTATGAAAAATGGAGAATTTCTTTGCAGGTTATGAAACGAATTTTTCTGGATTCGATTATTGTCATACAGTTTGGTCTTATTTGGATTTAATAGTGATGAATTATTTAGTTTTTTTCTTAGCAGCTCCAAGTATAGAATTTGAATTAGCGTTTAAGCATTTAAAATTAGATAGGCGTCTCGAAAACGTATGCGAAACGAATCAATAATGAGTAACGTATTAGTGAATTAAAAAGCGTCAATCTTCCCTGCTTGCACTCGGCGAAAATATAATTTAAACAATATAATTATAAAGGGAATATAGATCGATAGAATTATCGAACCCAAACGGTCGTTAACGCTTCAGGAAGGTCGAGTGTTTCACCGATCGGAATTTCAGGATATTTTACACGTACAATAATAAAATGGAGAATACAAAAACTTCGAAGTTTCAATAAGTTCAACTACAGCGACGATCGAGAAAAGCTGCGTTGACTTTTCCGACTTCATATTTATTTTCTCGATAACGACGCGACGAAGATAACGAAATCTTAGCCGGAGTTTAATTGGGCATATATACGAGTGAAAAGCAATTATAATCCCGTGAGGATTTATCGATGAAACGCCCTACCCTCCGAAATTAATGTTATTCGCTAGAATTGATAAAATAGGCAGGCTCAGGCTCATACCACATTCGAATCTACGGGATAACGAGAGATTTGAAGTCGTGATTGAAAGAAATGGAGAAACCGTGTCGATGAAGAAGAGTGAACAAAATACAAGGTAAAAAAAAGTTTAAATAAAAAACGTATGAGAATCAGGAAGGAAGATAGAAAATGACGGATAAACAGAAAGAGGAAGTGAGAAAGAGATAGAGAGAGAGAGAGAGAGATCGATGTTGTGGCGTTTATGATTCCCCTGCGTACCTGGTTGGGCCTCCTCACCTGGGTCAGAGCCTCCATCCTCTGCTTAAGTTGCTCTTCCATTTCCGGCAATTTCGAATGTTGCGCTAATTTTTGTTCGGCAAGCTCCAATTTTTCTTGTATGGCCGCGATCTTTTCTTCTTGGAGCTAAAAATATTAAAATTCATAAAAACTCATTAATTCATTAAAATATTAAAGTTTATTAAAATTCATTCGTTCGTAATCATAATAACGTCTTCGCAATGTTTTACGTTTTTCGGAGTATCGAATTTCGGTATTAGGTACGAGATAAATTGACAACTTTTTGGATGACAAAATCAATTATTTTTTTTTACGACGTTTTAAAGCTCGCGTCGTAATGGAGGGATTTAATTTATTTTCCTCGATGTTTCAGCGCCGTTCACTTTGTTACCTTGAGCTGTGCCTCTTTGTGCTGCAACTCTTGCTCCAATTTTTCATTGAGATCGTGCAAACTGGTGGATTCGCGTTGAGCATTTAGATAACGTTTTTCGAGCGTGGCTATTCTCTCCTCCTGATCCTCCTTTTGGGCAACGTTTTCCCTGAGATCCCTCTGCAACTTCATATTGTTGTCTTGAGTCTTGAGGAGATCCTTTTGTGCTTTCGACAGTGTTTCCTCGAGTTCGGAGATGCGTCCACTCATCTCGCCGACTCGTCGCTGCCACGTGTTCAATTCCAAGTTCTGAAATTATTTTTATCGAACGATTAATTAATGTGATCGTATCGCTCGGACGAAAAAAAAAATGACTTTTGACTATCACTCGTCGTTGGTCGAACTGCGGTTAAAGTTGCGAGTCCTTTGCGATCATTCAATTTTGTGCAGTTTTATTGGATAATTGGATATTTCGATATCCTACTTTTTTTCACATTTCCAGCGAAATTGTTTGCTTGTGGGTGTGTCGAAAAAATTCGTGTTTCGATAAAATATATGTACACGTTTATACAAACAGAGCAAAAGAGAATTCATGCTTTTGCAAAAACAAATAGCAATAATTGATTCAAAAAGAAAGATACACAAAGATATTTGACTCGTACTTATCCGATGCAATTGTGTACGACAAAACATGCTCTGCGGCAGGTCTGTGCGCGTAACAAAGATGTCGTTGAAGCTTGCATCATCGTCATGCAACAAAAAGCCTTAAACATTATTTTATGCTCTTTCGGTAGCTTTGTCCTTGGACATATCTACCCCTTTATGTATATTCATATGAAAATGTAGAAAATACGCTTTTAGGCACGACTTATTCAAATCAAATCATCGACTAGAGATAACAGAAACGAAGGTAAATTTAATTCGGTACAATTAATTAATTAGTATCATTATTTTCTCTCAAATTACAACTACTTCAAGACACCTGATTCAAAGAGCTCTAATACACGTAAATACAAATATCCAAAAGCATTTTCGTCACATTATACAAGTTTAAAACGCGTCGATGCAATTTTTCGAAAAAATTGAATCGGAAAAATCATTAACGAATCTACCTGATCCTAAATTGGAGAACTCAACTTCGGCATGGTTACGATGATAAAAAAAACTAGCTGGAAATCTAGGGGCAAGATTTTTAACCCACGCGGAAATTTCCGCAGTCTAAACCTGTGAGAGAATACACGTAGACGTTTCGAGAAAAGAAAACCCATGGTTTTAAATTGCGTTCCAACGGTGCAAACTTCAACGTCAATGAGTCTGTCGTATCCGAGAATCCGTCGAAATCAGCGTCCCGGTAAGTTCCTGTGGTACGAGTACCGCCCAAACGTGTCTCGATCGTAGATGGGTCGCGGATTTTGCTTTCGTAATTAATTAGCGGAACTAATAAGCTCGTTTGAATCGAGCCGCGTGAGGTTTGAACGCAGCGAATTCAATCGCGAATCGAACTGCCGTTCAATTTTGATTTTTCTGTTTTTGCTGATCGCAATACGGCGGTGACTTCTCAGCTTCGAGTGCAAAATTCTCGTTAGCTCTAAAACCTGATGCGTTGATCTACTCGAGGCGAAAATACTGTGCGACGAGAAAAATCGAAATTCCCGTTCGCTTCCGGATTTTTTTTTCTTTTCAATTTTTGCACAAAGGAGATCGGCGATTCATGGCCTCGATAGACAAAGTATTAGACCATTCGAAAAAGTATTAAAGTAATTATAAGCCCTACTTTATTTTATCATTTCTTAAAAAAAACATAGGAAAAAGGAATTAACAATAAAGAGAAGTCAGTTGATGTATTCCTCGCGTTGCAGTTGTTAATAAAAACCGATGTTGCCATATTATGCCATTTTTTAATAAAAATCTTTTTCTCAGTAAAAGATTCGTATTATAATATTCGATTTATATTTCTTTTCATTCCAAAAAGTATTTTATAAGTTTATTGCGAAACAGTGATTAAAGATAAAGTATTTTTGTTTTGTTTTGTTATTTTAATGATTTTATATGAAAATCGATT